>CM076584.1:524340539-524532553 GCA_034641835.2 Pinus albicaulis | reverse complement strand
AGCCACTTCGAGGGGGAAACCTCCAATACATTCATGAATGAACAATTCTTGGATGATACAATTTACAAAACCTCCTTTCTATATATAGGAGTCCATGGGGCCATAATGTAATCCTAGTGGGCCACAATGTAATCCTAGCCGACCTAACAATATTAATTTAAGGGCACAATAATAACAAAATGGGGGTTACAAGGGTACAATAATAACAATAAGGGGGTTACACTAACAACAATAAGGGACTATACTAGTAATATAGGGACCTATCATGCCCCTCTCCTTCAAAAAAGTGTTGTCCTCAACGCTTGAGTAGCTCTGGGTGCTTCTGTATAAAATTCTCATCCTCCCATGTAGAATCTTCAGTGGGTAAGTTCTTCCACTTGATGAGATACTCTGAAATTGATCGATTCCGTATTTGTCGAGTTCTTGTTTCCATGACCGCTTCTGGTTCCAATATGATTTTTCCTTCCTCATCAAGTTCTGGCAATATTGTTTGAACTGGAAGATTTTCTCCTATAACCTTCTTTAAGCATGAAACATGGAAAACTGGATGTACTCGCGAAGAAGCAGGAAGCTCCAATTTGTATGCCATAGTACCAATCTTTTCCAACACCTTGTAAGGACCATAGTACTTTGGCGATAATTTATTATCCTTCTTAGCTTGCTTGAGGGACATTTGTTTGTATGGTTGTAGCCGTAAAAATACCCAATCTTCTACATCAAAACTTCTCTTGCTGCGATGTTGATCTGCCTGTTGTTTCATTCGATTTTGTGCCAAATTCAGGTTATCCTTTAAGAGTTGGAGAACTTCTTGCTGATGCTCGATGTGATCTTCCACTGCTTGAACCTTCAAAATTTCCCTTAAATATGATGTGATGGATGGTGGATGATATCCATAAAATGCCATAAATGGGGTCATTTTTGCTGCAGTATGGAAGGAAGTGTTATACCACCATTCAGCAAGAGGTAACCACTTGACCCATTGTGTTTGTTTATCAGATACAAAACAACTAAGATATCCTTCCAAACATTTATTTACTATCTCAGTTTGACCATCGAATTGAGGATGATAAGATGAGCTATGAGCTAATTGAGTACCCAAACAAGAAAATAACTCCGTCCAAAAATTTCCAGTAAAAATGGGATCTCTGTCGCTCACAATAACCCTTGGGCTTCCATGTAGCTTTTGAATTCTGCCCATAAATGTAGTAGCAACTGTACTTGCTTTAAATGGATGAGATAATGCACAAAAGTGTGCATACTTGGTAAGTCTATCAACTACCACCATGATGACACTCTTTCCTTCGGACTTAGGTAAACCTATGATAAAATCCATTGAAATCTCCTCTCAACGTTGACTTGGAATGGATAAAGGTTGTAGAAGTCCTGGGGTCTTAATTGTTTCCACTTTATTCTGCTGGCAAACCAAACATTCCGCCACAAACTTTTGAATATCAGATTTAAGGCCATCCCAAAAAAATTCTTTCTTCACCCTGTGGTAAGTTTTTAAAAATTTTGAGTGTCCTCCTAAAGGAGAAGTGTGCAATTCCAAAAGAATCTTTTGTTTTAGTTGGGAATTCTTACAAAGATATAAGCGATCTTTGTACCATAAGGAATCATTTTTCCAACTAAATGTATCGGATGTACTAGGATCTTGCTGCAACTTTTGAATGAGTGTCCATACATCTTTGTCCTTCTTCCATTCATCTCTTGCTTCAGTTATCCAATCTGATTGGATAATAGAAATGGCACAAAGCAATGCTTCCACCTCTTCATTCTTTCTTGAGAGTGCATCTGCAACAACATTTAGCTTCCCTTTTTTGTAGATTATTTCAAAGCCATAACCCAACATCTTTGTGACCCATTTTTGTTGCTCTTCTAAAGATAGTCTTTGTTCCAAAAAGTGTTTGAGACTATCATGATCAGTTTTTACCTTGAAGTGTCTTCCCATTAGGTAAGTTCGCCATTTATTTAGTACATGCAGTATTGCTAACATTTCCTTCTCATAAATAGGTTTTTGTAAATACTTTCCTTTAATTGGACGACTTTCAAAAGCAATGGGTCTTCCTTCTTGAATTAAAACAGCACTAATTCTATTTCCTGAGGCATCACATTCCACAATAAAGGTTTTTGTGAAGTCTGGTGTAGCTAAGACCGGTGCTAGGCACATTGCCTCTTTCTTCAATAATGTTGTTAGAGGTGCTGATATTCTCCCTTAATTCTTAACAAACTTACGTGTGCCACAATGCCAGAAATCCTGCATAGCTTCTTTATGGTTGCAGGACTTCAATCCTTAATAGCTTTAATTTTGTTAGGAATTACAGCAACACCCTCATGAGATACAATATGACCCAGTTTCCACCTCGTACTCCAAAAAGAAACATTTGGATGTTTTTGCATATAGTGTTTTCCTCTGCAATAGTTTGAGCACCACTGTCAACATGTTGAACATGATCCTTCCAAGACCTGCTGTAGATTAGTATATCATCAAAAAATACTAGCACAAATTTTCTAAGGAAGGGGTTTGAAAATGGAATTCATCAACCCTTGAAATGTAGAAGGTGCGTTGGTAAGGCCAAAAGGCATGACCAAAAATTCATAATGACCCTCATGAGTTCGAAATGTTGTTTTCGGAATATCTTCTGTCTTCATTCTAATTTGATGATTGTTGAATCTCTAATTAAACTGAGAGGGGGGGGTGAATCAGTTTAATACATTCCTGATCTTTTAAACTTTTAAATAAACTTATTTACACCTTCATTTCAAACTCTATTTGATGTGAGAGTAATCTTAGAATGTAATCTGAAAGTATTATTTTAATAGAGCAGTAGACTTAATTTGAGAGCAGCAGGTATTAAGCAAATGATACATATCAGATCAATACATAAATATCATGCACAGAGACACCAGATATAAGTGGAAACCCATAAAGGGAGAAAACCACATCTTATTATTGTTGTGATGCAAAGGCAAGCTCCAACTCCCTCTCACCACTGTTTTCTGCAGGCACCAACCTACGGGAGGCTCTATCCTCAATTCTGCAAGCTACAACTTGCAAGGAAGCTCCAACTCCCATCAATTTTCTGCAGACACCAACCTACAGGAGGCTCCAACCTCAGTCATCTACAACTGACATTTTATCAAGCTACAACTTGATGTGGAAGCACCAACTCCCATCTATTTTCTGCAGGCACCAACCTACAGGAGGCTCCTACCTCAGTCAGCTACAACTGACATCTATCAAGCTACAACTTGATAAGGAAGCTCCAACTTCCTTACTCTTTCAAAAGAAAAACACTTGCTGATTTACCTTGGATATCAGCTCTGTTTTGTACCTTCTTCTCTGATGTTCATCAACTCTTATATCAGACCTGCATCATCTCTGCTCAGCCCCTTCTTCTTCTTTGCTCAGCTCCTCCTTATTCACATTCTTCTTGCAGCTTGCTTATTTTCTTCAACTATCTTCAATTCTGCTGCACACTCTCTCCTCTTCTCATTCTATTTTCATCAACACTCTCCCCTTGGATATTACCTTGTTTTATACAAAAATAGCTCCATGGCTGTTTGTATTCCACTGGGAATTCGAAATGGACAGCCATGTCTCTTTGCCTTCTGCCTTCTCATCTCTTTTCAGCTTACTCAGAAAAATGTAACTGTAGGTGCTTATTTTAATATTACAGTGGGATATTTTCTCTCTTCGGGAGACTTGCCAATGCATCACAAAAACAATTAAAACATTTACATTCGAACTACAATTTGAACTCCAGCTCCCTCATTTTGTCTCTTGGCTTGATGCGCATTTGTCTTTTCTTTGGTTGTCTTTGTCTTTTCTGTGACTGTGTTTTATCTTCTTTCGGATCTGTTTGCTCTTCTGTCCTCTGCTGTGGTGTAACTGCTGCATATGTGTAAATGTGCCTTTTATATCCGCTGACTGTAAATCTGGAGGAATTCCAACGCTTTTCATGCCACGAGTGTCTTGTTGATGTGGAACATTCCGCAAGAGGAACAGACATATATCACAGTCGTATGTTATTAATCGCCCTCCCGTTAAGCTGAGGCCCGTGGGTCTTCAGACCACGCGGCGTATCGCAACAGCGTTATATTTATACAACAGCTTCTTTTAATACAATATTAAATCGACTCTCGGCGTCCTTATATAAGGTTTTAACAAACATTCTGCCAATACGATTAAACCTTTATTAAACCAAATTCATTATATATGACTCCGCCCCGGCCCCACATATCACGCTTTCTGATGCATTAATTCTCCTCCGATTGCGATTTATCGCTCCTGCTCCGATTCCGATTCGATATGATTCCAATCATCTCAATCGGCGATCAACACAATCGGCGATCAACATAATGCCAAACCGGTTAATTGTTCCACAGCCTGATCCGATTCAATCGGAAATTGTAAATCGCAACTGCAATGCGCTCTTCAATTTCAACCCTCCAAAGTTCCGATGCAATTCCAATCGGAAATCGCCAATCGATTGAATTTATATCACTCAACTGTTGCAGCTCCAATGTGCTTCGATTTCGATTCAATCGGAAATCGCCAATCGATGATTGCAATGTGCTTCCACCTTTGGACTCTTCACAATTTCCGATCCGATTGGGGAGGGGTCCCACTTTACATTACGTGCTCCACTTAAATATATTAATGTATATGCCTTGAATATTGTTTATATGATGCGCTTCACACATAGTATCCATGTTACAGGATCCTTTCCATCAAACTTCGTCATATCCATTTTTGGAATATGGTGGTTCTTCCCACCAACATTAGAGTTTATGAAATCACGATTAACATTTATTTTGTTCTCATCATGATTTTCCTCTACTATATTTTCACCATTAGGAAACATTTCTTGTATCAACTTTGTCAAACCTTCCATGTCTGCTTTTAGGTCATTCTTCATGTTTTCCATTTTTTTTATCGATCTTAGCTTCCATGTCATCCATCTTAGATTCCATGCCAGCTTCCATGCAATCTATCTTATATTCCACGCCTTTCTTCAAACCTTCCATGTCATTTTTCGTTGCTCTTTGCGAGAGCAAAATTTGTTGCACTTGCTCTTGTAATTTTGATATGTCATGTTGCCATTCTTCGTCTTCATGAGTCATAGTAGAGCCTTCTAAAGGCTTAATGGGTGTTGAATTATTTTTAGGGGGAATTTTAGAAACCAATACTGATATCTATTCTACAATATGCTCTTGGAATCAATTCAACTTGATTCTTCAAACAAGACTTATGCAATTTGGAAAAAAAAAATACACACCTTTTACTTGCTTTTGCAGAGCTCTATATTGAAATTGAATTATCTCTATAATTGAAGATCCTCAATATCTGAAATTTGGCTCTGTGGTAGTCCTTTGAAGCTTATTTCAAATTCCACAGGTCTGACTTGATTTGGATTCTTCAAGGCAAAGTTATGTCCAATGTCCCACAATGACCTACTTATGTACTGGTTCAGTAGATCGAACTTGTACGACTTGAAACGTGTCAATTTTTGCTCCTTTGATTCTGAAATTGATAGACAGGAAACTACAGTCCGTGTATTTCTAACCACTTTTTATATAATTCCAATCCAATGCTCAAAGGAGAGTTATGAATATTTTCCCACGATCACCTCTTTGAGTTAAAATTAGGGAGCCTGAAAAAGACCTAACTTCCACAGATCATATCTCCGAAAATATTGCGAACCAAGCTCTAAAATTTTGTGAAAATGTTCCTTAGGATCTCGGCTTCGTGCTCTAAAAATTTTAGCTCCTGATCCTTCATATAAAAAAATTTATAGCGAAAATTCTGCAATGACCTGTTTAAGTGAAATTCAGGAGCCTGCAAAAAGCCCTACCTTCCACAGATCATATCTCCAGAAATATTGCGAACGAAGCTCTGAAATTTTGCGACGATGTTCCTCGGGATTTCTTCTTCGCACCCTAAAAATTTCAGCTTCTGAACCTTCTTAGAAAAAAATTTATAGCAAAAATTCCACGATGGCTTGTTTAGAGCAGCAAAACCCTAGAATCCCAAACTTTGATATCAAATGTTGTGAAACCAGCTCAAAAAATAGAAGAAAATAGATATCAACACCTTATAAAGAAGCCACTTCTAAGGGGCAACCTCCAATACATTACATGAATGAACAATTCTTGGATGATTCAAATTACAAAACCTCCTTTCTATATATAGGAGTCCATGGGGCCACAATGTAATCCTAGCTGACCTAACAATAATAATTTAAGGGCACAATAATAACAATATGGGGGTTACGAGGTACAATAATAACAATCAGGGGGTTACACTAACAACAATAAGGGACTATACTAGTAATATAGGGACCTAACACCTTGCACTACTTTTTCTCCTAGTGAACAATTATCGACTCATTGTTCTCAGACACACTTCTGATGTGCTTCTGATTCCAACTGGGAATGCTAATGACCAAAAAAAAATTATTCATTGACCTTCCCTTCTTTGCTTCTGATTCCCTTAGGCAGTCTAGGCACCTCCTTTCGTGCAGTCACTCACTTTCCAAGTTTCCTGACATCCCCTTCTCTGCTACTTTGTCCCTCGGGAAATCCATCGCTACGCAAGGTTTCCTTGCATTGAAAGGTCCAAAAATCAAGGCTTATTATCGCCTCAATACCATCATAACAGTCATAACATGATTATGGAAATTAATGGACATTATTGGGTACCAGTTTCCTACAATGGCCCTATTCCTAAAGTACTTTGTTAGCGTATCGTTGCATGTTCCAATTCCTTTTACTGTTATTGCTAATTCTCTTGCAACCAGTTCCAACCACCCAACTGGGAAATTTCGATGCTTTCCTATACCAAGCACATACTTTCCATTAGACTAAAAAAGAATTGTAATAAATCCAAATCATACCTCATTAGTAACTCATCAATGAGGTGACATTTGCAACTTTGTTTACTTCCTGTCACAATAAGTCAAATTAGCTCCTTGATCAAATCATCATGTATAAACATATCACATCCAGTTAACTAAAAAATAAACCATCATAAATCAGAATCTTTGACTATGCTCATAATTTTGAAATTAAAAACTGAAATAAAATATTGATACTTATCTTTAAGTTGTTCTTTGCTTTTGCCTTTGTTCTTTGTCCTTTCCATACTGACACTCTATCGGTTTCCCAACTCGACAAGCACCCAGTGCCTTCTCTTCTATTCCACTTGCAGTATAAGCAGCAAGGGCACCAGAGACAATACCTCCTCTACCCTCAATATCATCAACAAGGGTATCTAGAGACTATATCATCTCTACCCTTAATATCAACAACAAGGGTATCTAGAGACTATACAGCCTCTACCCTCAATATCAACAACAAGGGTATCCGGAGACTCTATCGCCTCTACCCTTAGTATCAACAACAAGGGTATCCAAATAATATACTGCCTCTACCCTCAGTATCAGCGACAAGGGTATCCAAAGACAAATATTAAAACGCCTCTACCCTTAGTATCAACAACTCAAGGTCGATCTCTTCCCAAGCTATCTAGGGCTCCAAGGACTATTATCTCAACCCACAACCTCCAGGGAACCCAAGACGTTATCAGGCTCCAACCCACAACCTTTAAGGAACCCAAGTTGTCACAAGGATCGAAATATCCTATACCAACCCATGACCTCCAGGGATCTCGAGAATCAATCAATTCAAAACATGTACACATACACACAATGTACAACACAACGCATACATGTACACACAATACAACACAACGAATACACCTATCACAATACAACAACCACACAATACACATGACATCGTACAATACGTACACAACACAAAAGATACAACATACATGTACACAACAACAATATTGCACATCCAGATACCACACCACCCCTACTAGGAAACCTTGCCTCTAGTGTCTTTCCCACCCCTTACTACATGCATCCACAACCCGTGTCCTGGGTTTGTGGCTCTTTCCACTTATCCACGCTTGTCCTAGCAAGCCGCAGATCACACTGCTTTCATTTCTCTGATGTATCCTTCAACATTTCCCACTTGATTCCTAATAAAACAAAGAATATTTTCAAGCCATTCACCTACATAAAGCAATCATTATTCCACAAAAATGATCCACGATGACCCTGTCACGCACACACACACACATATATAATCATGATCACAAAACAATTACCATTTTTCATAAGTTCAAGGTTAATATAACTTCCTTCATCCATGCAATGCATGCACAACATTGATAACAATAGTTATCAACTTAGCCAAGGCATTTGATACATCAAATCCATTTCCTTTACCTTTCTTGTTACCTTTCCCATGATTGTACTGCCACTGTCCATTTACCCCAATGGACACAACCAACCTAACTGACTATCCTATTCTTTCCTTTAATCGCCCTTTATTCATGCACCGAGATTCATCCAGGTCTTATATTACCTATTGGGTTTCACTCAGCTCTCCCCGATATCCATTAATTGCTCCTTTCCCCAACCAATTCCCAAGACACTCAAAACATAAAAGGAAATAATAAGAAGACAAGATAAAGAAAACATGGAAAACCAAACAACGAATAAACACCAGAAAAAAGGTGGCATGGTCATGCACTAGTCACAATCAAAACCGCAAATCAAGCACAAAAAAGTCACAAAACACTGAAAGCACGAGACTTTAAACAAACACCATGACTCAACCCCCATTGTCTCCTAGTGCTTCCAACGGTTCATAAGTGAAATCTTAGCCTGAGCCTTCCTCAATATATATGGAAGTCTCTTTTTCCATGCAATTCCCTGCATCATACTTCCATAAACAAAAAATTGTCAATGCATTAATAAATATAACAATATACGAGTTACCTTTCCATGTTGTACCTAACACACTAACTTGCAACTAAACACCTACACGTATCATTTGTTAAGGGATTCCAATAGCCTTGATGAATTCAACTATAACTGGAAACAAACTATCATGTCTGCATATGATCAACCATCTTCCATGTAGGTTCCTCACCCCCAAAGTGCTTTTATGCACTTTAAATTTCTATATTTCTTGATCCGGGAGCATGAGCTTATTCTGCTATAAGATGCATTGAGGCTCTGCCTGGAACTCTCCCTCTAGTTCCACCTTTTGTTGTGTAGGTAAATCCCCTCTGCGGACAGAGTCAATCCCTCTAGCCCTACGGTGGGTCTAGCAGCAAGTGGACATGCTAATGTGTCGATTCCTAGTTAATGAATGAAATGAGTCGGGATAGATTGTCCTACCTATGATCCAATGCGATTGTCGTAGTTGTAGTAGCAGTCTCCTGATCCTTGTCCCGACACATCGCGATCCTTCAACATTGGTACTCGGATGCCTGCACAAAGATCAAAGGACAAAAGCAGCATACAAGACAATATTTGCATTCATAACTAGCTAATTAGTCAAGGAGAATTAAACGTATTGCGTAAGATAAATCACATCAACACAAGACGAGAACCAAAACATCAGTCACGTATATATTAAGAGAAAGAAAGAGATTACAATTGGAGCCTTGATGTCGTAGCCTCCTTCTGCGGGTCCAGTCAAAACGCATCTCGAGCACTCGTCAGGGAATTTGGATGTGGTGAGGCAATAAGCCTAAGATCTCTCTCAACAAGGGTCTCTCTCTGATCTATCTCACACCAGCTATATCAAATTTTTTAGCAAAAGGTTCAGCAATTCCTATTCATCTATCCAAACCATTCAGCTAGTTGTATCTATGTGAGAGAGGTGTATTTAAACAAGGAGAGGAGGAAATTGGGATCCCTCAAACGGTGGAAGGGAGGTCTTATCCTTTGGGAGGTTGCCCCAAAAGGAGGAAAGAAGAAGCTAAAGGAAGGTGCTTTATGTTATTCAGTCGAACAAACCAAGCTGACTCGCTCACGAAGTAGTTAGCATGGAAACTTTGCTTCTATATTTAAAAAAAAATTCCAAAAATAGCTCGACGCGAGTAGTTCATTGAGACAGAGCGCCAATGGGCACAGGGCCCAGTGTTAATTTCCTTTATCAGCACGAGGCCATAACTGCCTACCAGCGCCAACCCAAAATCATGTGTTTTTTATGGTCTGTTCCAGGAAAAGTCAACAAAGGAAATGTTCTTCTCATGGCAAGGGATGCAATGACATTTTTTGCAAGGCATGGCACTTCATATAAGTCACAGAAATGGTCCTCCAATGTGTAGGATGGGGATTGGAAGGACGGTGAAAAAATGTTGTGTAACAGATGCCCCCTAAAGCATGAGGTCCGAGAGAGAGGGAGGAGTGAAATGCTTTACGAGAACACATTCGAACCAAACACTACTGTCGGAAGACCTACAAGTACAAATAAAACTGATATCTATGATACATGAACATGTGGCATGGGCGCAGCCATCCATAATAGAGTAGATAAAAACTGAGATTTGAGGTATGGATGCAGCCATCCAGCAATAAGGATCAACAAATAGACTCAGGTATGGTCGCAACCATCCAATCAAAAGAGTCATGCATATAGTCATGATAAACCAAAATATCCCGCAGCCTGGATCTCATCAGACAAAACCTAGGGTCTTGCTCTCCATCTCGACCCGAACAAGTACAAATTCAAGCATACGAATATGTGAGTCGAAGTCGAACATGCAAGAAAGTCACCTGATTACCAGGCGATGATGAAATTTGTTAACAGGCACCAGAGAAACCACCAATAATGACAATGGCTCTCAAGGTACAACTAGTACAATCCACGGAATATGAATAGTAATCTGGTGTCAAACACCCACAGAATCACTCGATCGAAAGCCAATGATGTGGATCTGTCGTCGAATGCGAAGAATTTGCCATTGAGGCATGCAAGCTCCAAGGTACCGGAAGGGAGTCTCTAGATCAACTTCCTGGGAAATGAGCTGAAGTCGACAGGAAGTGACCTGGTCGAAGGAGGGCCATAATATTTCCCACATCATCGACATGAGACAGAGGAACATGATGATAGTGAATCAAGACCAAAAAAGAGGATCAGAGGGAGGTTGAAAACTGCAATCAGAAACTTCTCTTGAACATATCAGCGACACGGCTTTGGATTTGGAAGTATTTTACATCAAGGGATCTGAGGTCATGATGATGTGGAAAAGAGAAGATGAGAGGTCAAAATAGATTACCCAAACCCATGGAGGAAAAAATGACGAAATGAGATGTCCCCAACCTGACATGAATGCAAATGATTGTCATGTTCAAGAGCGACATACTGCCGACACGACTGAGAACTGGTTCCATTTTCCCCCACCATTGCTGGCAAGTACCCCAATTATTTTTGGAAAACAAGCTTGAAGGGGATAGCATATGCTTCTCATGTAAGTTTTTCCTTCGGAAAAATACATCCTAGTACATTTTACGAGCCCTAAGAAGGAGGAACTCAATGACGTCATGGTGACGGTTTCTGATGTCATTTAGGGTTTAACGAGTCTGAAAAATGAAGAACTGACATCTTTTCATGTTTAGAGAGTTTGAAAAGAAGCGGAAAAGAAAACTCCAGCAATCCCTTTTTGTAGGTATTCTCACAGATCCAAAAAGGTAGAAAAATATGTCTGAGAGAACTGCTTAGTCGCGATAGCCTAAGGTATTCCTTTTTCGTAAATAATCTATCCCAACCTGAAAAATGGGTAAACGTATATTGGGTAGATATCATTTCACAACCTTTTTATGAGTTCAAAACGACAAGATTCTCAACAATCTTTTCAATTTTTTAGAGTCAGAAAAGAGCTAAAAGTTGACTCCTCCTAGAGGAACGAGTGGTATTAAGGGTAGAAACTGGTTCCGGTGTTGGTAGAACTACGCAGAATAGGTAAAGGTCAGGAGGTTGGCTAAAATGACCACTCATTGCAGCGGTTCCTCAGGAATGGGTAAAACAATCAAGTGAAGGCATGTGATCGGCCAAGGAGATGGTGACGATGGAATGAGAAAACCAAGGCTCATCTGACAAAAAAGGATGATAAAATGGCAATCACGTGAGGTAAAATAATAATGGTTTCATTTTTACACAAGCTTGAAATCAGGAAACTCTACTTGAAGTTGGTTTCATTTTTACACAAGCTTGAAACGTTTCAAAAAACTATGCTTGAAATTGGTTTCATGCATGCCCCCATCATGGTGACTCAATTCGAGATACATGCCCCCCAAGCTTCAGCGCAATCACTAGAGTAGACTGCTAGTTATTGGTAAGTGGATGGAATGAAGGTTCAATTACGAGATCAAGAGAAAGACTCAACTCGAATTGAAAAGGGAACCTTTGTCATTGTTTAATGAGGTTGACACAGTAAAAGAACTATCCTTGTGAGACCTGGTTCATTTTTTAACGAGGTTGACATAGTAAAATAACTCTCCTCGCGAAGGGCTTGTTTCATTTTTTAAGGAGCTTGACACAAGAAAACGAACTGTGCTCCGAAGACATTGTTTCATTTTTTAAGAAGCTTGACACAATAAAATGAACTATGCTCCGACAAACTTTCATCATAACGAATAAGAGGTCATGGCTTCCAAGAGGTTCGCATCAGATGGGAGAACAACATCTTGGAAATCGCGATCAAATGCCCCCAATAGATGGTACTCGATGGCACTATCACTAGATGAGGGAAATGAACAAGTGGCCACATAATTAACCCATGGCGGGGAAGATACAACCGGCGGATAAAGAGACAGCAAAGACGATGGTGGGCTAGCTGCCACCTCAGCACCAAAGAACAAAAGCATCAATGGTCATGATCTGACCTTTGTGTGGAAAACAGATCACATGAAAGAGGGAAGAGACGAGTGCACCCATGGCATAAGCATATTCGCGCCCCAAGAGTAAATTAAAATCCAAGGGGCCTTGAACAACCATCACATCTATATAGATGGTTTTCCCTCCCAAAGCAATAAGAAACTTCGAAAGGATCCCTGGCGGTTGACTAGTTCCTTTGTTAAATGCCAACAGATTCTGCGTAATAGGCACAAGCAGTGGAGAACCAAAAGATTTTTCAAGTAGTCGAAGACAGAATACTAAAAAACGTGCCTTTATCTATAATCATACTAGGTACGACCATATCGAAGGCCTATACCGTGATCTGAAAAGGCACATAAGAAGGAAGGCGGTATCCCGCAAATCGACTCCAATCGAAGGAAGCGACCAAATTACTTGGAGGGGGTACCATTGAACTAATATGGTCATCCCTTGGTGTTATCGGAACAAGAGGAGCATCCTCCTGAACCACACACATGGGAGAGGGAAGAGTGGCTTCTTGGGTCACAGGGACGGGAGGATCATTCTCCAAGTCTGAGGAATCTGAAGAAACAAGAAGAACGTGAGGGGGATGAGATCCACTCTCAATGGAAAATACTTAATGAACCATAGGCAAAATCAGATCGACCGATTCCATGACCAATGGTTGGTTGGGAACGGATTCATGAATTTGAATGTCTGGGGGAATGGGATCGACCAAGGATGAAACTTGACTGATCGTGGAATCAACTAGCAGAGGACTCAAAGAAAGCTTCTGGTAACCAACCGGAAGGCAGGGTGCAGAAACAGTAGGGTTGTCCAACACTCTCATGGCTTCATCCATGTATGGACAAAGGTGAATGGGATGATGCCCTTCACACAACTTACAGGGATTTGTAATCTTACCCTGTTTCTTAGGAGTCTTATCATTGTTAGTCGAAGATGTGCCACCAATATGACTTCCAGAAGCCAAAGGCAACGGCGGACGGCCATTGGACCATACTTCAAGTACCTTGGGAATGCCAGGGCAGTCTCAAAGAAGGCGGTCACCATTGCACAACATGCAAGGGAACTTGACTTTCCGTGGAAGGTCAGATGGTTTATCAAGCGAAGGTTTCTTAGGTGCAATAACCACATAATTGGCCTCTCTCTTATCTGACTTCTTCTTTTTTGTCTTCTTCTTCTTCTTCTTAGCCACCTGGTTACTAGAATCAAGACTTTCACCAGGCGAATTAGAAGAAGAGGATGAATAAATAGGTGAATAAGGGGAGAGGTCCACCTTAGAATCAACATGGCATTGTGCAGGTGGAGGAGATGGTTGTACAGAGGGTGGAATACTCGAGACCATAGAGGTGGAGAATAACCACATAGGAAAACCAACATTTAACCCAGGAAGGGACAATGTTGCCATATAAGGAGCACCATCATTCCCAAAAGCAGGAAAAGGACCGGGATTCCCTTCGAAGGGGATTCCTTGGTTGGTAAACTCCAGAAACGTTTCCATTGGAAACAACCCTAATACAAAAACACTAAGGAAGATAACTTTAACCAGGAATATTTCGCGAGCAGTTAATTTTTCAAGACACTGAAACAAAACTCTGCCATTTCATATTTTAAGAGTCGAGAAATAGGCAAAAGGTGACTCTATCACTTTCAGGTTGAAACGAGCGTGAAAGGACAAGTGCTCGATGATCTTTTCATTTTTAGAGAGTCACGAAAATACCAAAATGACTACTCAGATAATCTAAGCAAGAGGGTGTACCAAGTTTTCATGAACTGCCATATACACCTTGGTGATAAAATTAAAGAGAAATGACCAAGGACTTGACGTACGCACAGGTAGTCTCCCCGAATGCTGTGTTCGGTGTATCACGGTTACAGGGCAGCAGACTCGGCTTCCTATGGATAAAGGATTACAACCTATGAGGGTCTCCCTTTATATACGCGATGGTATGGGGAGCACAAGTTTGTGCTAGCGCTGTCTAATTACATATGGCGAATGACAGCTACTAGGTTTAACGACGCCGGAACACGTCACTAGCCTAGACCTCTAAATGTGAATGTTAAGTTTCAATGTTTCCTTAGATTGATTGAATAAATTTTAATGGTTATCTTGAATTAGGTTTCAATTTCAAGGCCCTACCACTGTCATCTGAAAAATTCTATATGCAGCTATATGAGGAAATAAATCTTTTGATTCGATGAGTGCTATCTAGTTAAGGGAAGAGTCTCAAACAATGATGCAACAAACAGTAATACTACAACTGAAACTTTTTCCTAACTAGATGACTTTCACTATCCAAAAGTAATATAAAACATTCAAATATGTGAATTATGCAATGTAATCTAAGAAAAATTCTCTTTTGGAAAACTATGCAATTGTAATCTATGCACAATTTCCTTTTTCTTTTGAATGAATAAGAATGCACTCAATGCATTTTTCGATGAAATGAGAAACTACTTAATGCAAGTTTTTAATGAAAGAGAATGCACTCAATGCAACCTTTAGTTTCAAATCATTAAACAATGTAATCTAAATTCAATGATAAATTTCAAACATGAATTTTCAATGCAACTCGATCTAATGCATTTTAACGAAAAGCAAACTTTGAGACGAAAACTAAATGAAGGTAAATTCGCTTAATGCGAAAGGGATGCAACAAACATTAAGAATACAATCATGTTTTGAACACTTTGTAGTGAAATTCCTCAAAATGCTACAAGATATATGAGTTCAAGCACAAAGAGGAATTCCAAAGCGTGGGCTCAAAATAAGGCATTCATTCCCTTTTACATCAAGCAATCATAGAAAGAAGACTTTCCAGCTGAACAATGAGCAATGTAATCTATTCTCACAAGCGAACAAGCAAACCAAATGAACTTGGACAAGCACTTGAGACTTGATCACTCAATCAACCGAAAATAAAAAGGCAATCAATTAGAGATAGCTCACCAAGAAAGGAGAGTGACTCAATCAGCAGGGCAATGTCCCATGAAGCATGCAACCAGGCAATTGAAGCACAGTCCTAGAAAAACCTAGGATGTAGGATGCATGTCCCAATAGAAAGGACCAAAAATCAACCAAAAACCAAGCCAATGATCCAATCAAACCAACTTGAGTGAAGGGGAGAACATGTAAATCATACAGAGAAAAGGATCAGAAGGGCAAGACACACTGGTGAAGGACTTAGGGAAAAAACCTTAATTTTTCACACATGTTGGAATTGGCACGACTTTAGGGGTTGAAACTAGTGCCAATGGCCCATTGGCGTGGCATGCTAACTGACAACTAGTGCCAATCGGCGCGACTGTTAGACAAATAAAAGCGCCAATGCCTAAAAAAAGAAAAAAACAAAGAATTTCTCCTAACCAAGACTAGATTCACCACTTCAAGCAAAAACTAAAAGATTGTAATTGATTAAAAACATAGGAACAAATAGGGAAATGGTCGTTGGACTAAACTTGTCGAATGAATAAGTCCTCAAAGAGTGACAAACTCAAAGGGAACTCCCCAGCTGAGTCACCAACTTGTTGAGTAGGTAAATCCCCTTTGCGGACAGAGTCGATCCCTCTAGCCCTAAGGTGGGTCTAACAACAAGAGGACATGCTAATGTGTCGATTCCTAGTTAACGAATGAAATGAGTCGGGATAGATTTTCCTACCTGTGATCCAACGCGGTTCTCCTAGTTGTAGTAGCAGTCTCCTGATCCTCATCCCGACACGTCGTGATACTTCAGCAATGGTACTCGGATGCCTACACAAAGATCAAAGGACAAAAGCAGCATACAAGGCAATATTTTCATTCATTACTAGCTAATTATTCAAGGAGAATTAAACGTATTGCATAAGATAAATCACATCAACACAAGACGGGGACCAAAACATCAGTCATGTATATATTAAGAGAAAGAAAGAGATTACAACTGGAGCCTTGACGTCGCAGCCTCCTTCAGCGGGTCCAGTCAAAACACGTCTTGAGCATTCGTCAGGGAATTTGGACATGGCAAGGCATTAAGCCTAAGCTCTCTCTCAACAAGGGTCTCTCTCTGCTCTATCTCACACCAGCTATATCAGACTGTTTCAGCAAAATTCTCAACAATTCCTATTCAGCTATCCAAACCATTCAGCTAGCTATATCTATGTGAGAGAGGTGTATTTATAGAAGGAGAGGAGGAGGTTGGGATCCCTCAAATGGTGGAAGGGAGGTCTTATCCTTTGGGAGGTTGCCCCAAAAGGAGGAAACAAGAAGCCAAAGGAAGATGCTCGACGCTATTCAGTCGAACAACCCAAGCTGACTCGCTCACGAAGTAGTTAGAATGGAAACTTCGCTTCTATATTTAAAAAACTTTCCAAAAACAGCTCGATGCGGGCAGTTCACTAAGACAGAGTTCCAATGGGCGCGGGGCCTAATGTTAATTTCCTTTATCAGTGCGAGGCCATAACTGCCTGCCAGCGCCAACCCAAAAGCATGTGTTTTTTATGGTCTGTTCCAGGAAAAGTCAACAGAGGAAATGTTCTTCTCATGGAAAGGGATGCAATGACACTTTTTTCAATGCATGACACTTCATATAAGTCACATAAATGGTCCTCCAATGTGCGGGATGGGGATTGCAGGGACAGTGACAAAATGTTGTGTAACACCTTCCATCTCGTTAATATATGCTTGATGATTTGCTTGCCTATTATCCACCATTGCATAGATCTAGGGAATGCTCTGACCTACATCCCCAACTATCTATAGATGCTTCCGATGCGTCACTCTGATACAAAGGGAAATCCTTCCTACAATGATCTCCACCATAGGTTCAACATTGAAATGATTCTCTACCATTGCCTTTACTCTGCTGGTCCATGGGTTGAGACCCATGTCCTTTCTCAGCTACATTGGACTTCTTATGAGGTGCCACATTTTACTTATCACCGACATAATGAGATATTCCTTGTTTCTCAGACCATTTTACTTTAGTCTTTACATTACCCTTCTAGTCACGCTTGAACTTAGTCCTGCACTTTGATTGTTCATAACAATGCTTCAGCTTCCTCCAATGATCGAGGCTCATCAAACTCAATTTGATATTTGAATGATAATGACAATCCATTAATGAACCTTTGGACCTTCTCTTTCTCATCCTGAGCTCACAGAATTCCCTGAACTTTCCATCATGATATCTCTTATACAAGCACTTATTCTTGAAGAGTATTTCAAACTCATCCCATGCAGTCATGATTCCGCATCTTCTGATTTTTTCAACTCACCATCTTGGTTTTCTTGAACTCTTCTGGAAAATACTCACTCCTCCTGTGATGCTGACGGTGACGACGACGATGTCTCCGAAAGCAAAACTAGAATAAAATCCTTGAGTGTTGCCCCTCCTCTCAGGTCCATCCAAGGGTATTCCACTCTTTATTGTATCATAACCATCCATATTATACCTTTTTTGAGACTTTCTTCCATCTACACCATTATTATTTCTTCTTAGATGTCCCTAGGAGTAATCCCCAGTTGTCCCTACTTCTACAAATATGAAAGGCTCTGAAGGATTACTGCATTAACCTCAGCTTGATTTTCTTGAGCTCTGGCAAGCCTTTCCTATGCCTCAATCAACCTCTCATTATATGCCTTACAACTTGTCCCTACAGACTATGCCTTCAATCTTATCAATGTACCTCTTATATAAGAGAGTCTACCTCTCCCAGCTGCTCAACTGATCTCTCCCATCCCACCTATGTCTCCTCTAGCATGTACAAAGAGTCATATGAACTGTACTCAACCATTATTCTCTTCATCCCTAGTCTTCTATGGTCCTGCAAACATACCATGTTTAATAAACCAAATAGATTACATAATCAAAATCATAACTCAGTGTATCTCAGGGGAGGTTATTACATCTGCACAAATTAGTCCAAATTAGCATGATACATAATAATATCAAGGACTTATTTGTCATGAAAGCAATCACAATGACAATAATCATCATGCATATGACCACCATGCATCTAACAACAAATTAACTATCATGCATTAATAACTCATGCACATGCATATATGATTGCACTAATTAACTAACATCTATCATGCATTAATCACAACAACAATGAAATGACTGGCATGCATATGACCATAGTGCATATAACAATAATTAACCATCATACACGCTTTACAAACTTATAAACCTACATGTCAATCCACATTTACCTCAAGTTCCAGTGTTTCAACCTTACTCTGATACCACACTACAAGAAAAAATCACATTGGTGAGGGTCATGCTTGTGACGGACCTTTAAGGTCCGTCACCAATGTCACATATGGTGACGGTCCTTAAAAAACTGTCACTGTAAGTGTATATAGTGATGGTCCTTTATGGTCCGTCACCAAAGACATTTTCAATGACACTTTTGGTGAGGGTCATTAAAGGCCCATCACTAATTCTCTCTTTGGTGACACTTCTAGTGACGAAATTTTAATGACCCTCACCAATGCTCTTTTTGTTATTTTTGGTGACGGTCAAAAAATGTCTGTCTACACACCCCAACCCACATTTACCCATTTTTAACAGCTCTCCAGGGTAAAAATTAGTTGAGAGTTACTATGACATGACACAACATCTAAGTTCCAGTTATGGAAGTGGGGTATACAAACTAGAAACATACTACAACCTCTTAGGAACACCACATCACCTGGATACCAGACCATATTTTTTTATGATCTTGCCCTGGACTGGAGCTAACTTTTTCCTAACCCTACATGCTAGCCATATGCATGCCAAGCTGTGAATGTGGTCGGAAAGCTCCAATCGTACGCACAGGCCTTCCTTCGTGAGGTTGTAGCTGAAAATTTTCATCTCAAAGGGCGCGACTAGCAACTCAAGTATGGATTTTCAGGGCTAGCTATAAACCAACTACCTAGAACAACCTAAAACTCTCCATAACTCAGTCTAAGATGATAATAAGCATGTACGATAAATACTAAGGCTACATCTTGCTTAGAAGATGTTAAACACACGAGAAAAATTTCTTCAAACACATGGTAAACATAGTAGATATAGGTCATGAATGCATATATGTTTATTGTCTTCTTAACTTCATCAAGGAATCATTAAGAAGGCTCGATTCCCTCTCAAACAAGTTGCAACAACACTTGTTAGTCCATACATTCACATAATCGTTAAATAAATTATCAAATCATGAATAATATCCATAACGAGATCACATCATTTAACCAAGCCTATAAAAAACATATAACTAGATTGAATCCATGACAAACTAGTCATAAAATCAACACAATAACCAATACATGTGCTCATTGATCACAATAAGAAAATAAGTCATATTAACATATGTAAATGCCAATCAAGTCAGGGACTTCCATGTACCACCCAACCATAGATTAGGATGATCCAAATATGTCTTTCAACCAATCACCCCCATGCTATATTCCAAGTATGAATGTGGGATCATATGGGTTAAACCAAGATAGAACATGTTATGAAACTAACTCCAAAAATAGAAGAAAAGAGAGATCAACAACTTATAAATCAGCCACTTCGAGGGGGAAACCTCCTTTACGTTACATAAATGAACAATTCTTGGATGATTCAAATGACAAAACCTCCTTTCTATATATAGGAGTCCATGGGGTCACAATATAATCCTAGCTGACCCAACAATAATAATGTAAGGGCACAACAATAAAAATAGTGGCTTTTTATGGGAAACAATAATAACAGTATGGGGGCTACAGGGGTACAATAATAACAATAAGGGGGCTACACTAACCACAATAAGGGACTACACTAGCATTATAGGGACCTAACATGCCCCTCTCCTTCAAAAAAGTGTTGTCCTCAACTCTCGAGTAGCTTTGGATGCTTCTGTATAAAATTATCATCCTCTCATGTGGAATCTTCAGAGGGTAAGTTCTTCCACTTAAAGAGATACTTTGAAATTGATCGATTTCGTAGCTGTCGAGTTCTTGTTTCTGTGACTGCTTCAGGTTCCAATATGATTTTTCCTTCCTCATCAAGTTTTGGCAATATCGTTTGAACTAGAAGTTTGTCACCTATAACCTTCTTTAAGCATGAAACATGGAAAACTGGGTGCACTCGAGAAGAAGCAGGAAGCTCCAATTTGTATGCCAGAGTACCAATATTTTGCAACACCTTGTAACGACCATAGTATTTTTGCGATAATTTATTATCCTTCTTAGTTTGTTTGAGGGACATTTGTTTGTATGGTTCTAGCTGTAAAAATACCCAGTCTCCTACATCAAAACTTCTCTCACTGCGATGTTGATCTGCCTGTTGTTTCATTTGATTTTGTGCCAAATTTAGGCTATCCTTTAAGAGTCAAAGAACTTGTTGTTGATGCTCGATGTGATATTCCACTGCTTGAACCTTATAATTTTGTCTTAAAGATGATGTGATGGACGGTGGATGATATCCATAAAGTGCCATAAATGGGGTCAGTTTTGTTGCAAAATGGAAGGAAGTGTTATACCACCATTCAGCCAAAGGTAACCACTTGACCCATTATGTTTGTTTATTAGATACAAAACAACGAAGATATCCTTCCAAACACTTGTTCATTATCTCAGTTTTCCCATTGGATTAAGGATGATAAGATGAGTTATGAGCTAGTTGACTACCCAAACAAGAAAATAATTCCGTCGAAAATTTCTAGTAAAAATGGGATCTCTGTCGCTTACAATAATATTTGGGTTTCCATGTAGCTTTTGAATTATTTCCATAAATGCAGTAGCAAATGTACTTACTTTAAATGGATGAGATAATGCACAAAAGTGTGCATACTTGGTAAGTCTATCAGCTACCACCATCATGACACTCTTTCCTTCGGACTTAGGTAAACCTGTGATAAAATCCAATTAAACCTCCTCCCAACGTTGTCTTTGAATGGATAAAGGTTATAGAAGACCTGAGGTCTTAATTTTCTCAACTTTATTTTGCTGGAAAACCAAACATTCCACCACAAAATTTTGAATATCCGATTTAAGGCCATCCCAAAAAAAAAAATCTTCACCCTGTGGTAAGTTTTTAAAAATCCTGACTGTCCTCCTAAGGGAGAGGTGTGCAATTCCAAAAGAACCTTTTGTTTTAGTTGGGAATTCTTACAAAGATATAAGTGATCTTTGTACCATAGGAATAATTTTTCAAACTAAATGTATCAGATGTACTAGGATCTTGCTGCAACTTTTGAATGAGTGTCCACACTTCTTTGTCATTCTTCCATTCATCCCTTGCTTCATTTATCCAATCAGGTTGGATAATAGAAATGGCACAAAGCAATGCTTCCACCTCTTAACCCTTTCTTGAGTGCAACAACATTTAACTTCCCTTTTTTGCAGATGATTTCAAAGTCATAACCCAACATCTTTGTGACCCATTTTTGATGCTCTTATGAAGATAGTCTTTGTTCCAAATAGTATTTAAGACTCTCATGATCAATTTTTACCTTGAAGTGTCTTCCCATTAGGTAAGGTCACCATTTATTTAGTGCATGTAGTATTGCCAACATTTCCTTCTTATAAATATCTTTCTGTAAATACTTTCCTTTGATTGGACGACTTTCAAAAGAAATGGGTCTTCCTTCTTGCATTATAATTCAAGAGGCTTTAAACACCCTCAAGAGACCAAGAGGGCTGAGGATAGGTCAAAATTAAAAGTGGTCAGATTTCTCTCGAACCAGGTTTAGACATAATTACTCATCACCCTAATTCCAATGGTGCGAACGGATCTCCAATCCGAGCCCGTATGGAGAAATTAGAGCCAGTCAAAGTTGGGTAGTGGGCCAGGTTTAAGTGTCCCACAAATTCATCGTCAACCAGTAGGGAACCAGCTCCCGAAAATGGGTGAAATTGTGGCCTCGTTAATTTTCCCAATGACCTTTATTTTCGTTAAGTTTAAAAACGACCTATATATATATACATATACATATACATATACATATACATATACATCTATATATATATATATATATATATATATATATATATATATATATATATATAATACATACATACATGTATGTATGTATATGTATATATATATATATCTGTGTGTGTGGGTTGGCGGGCCACCACATGGACCATATTACATTAAAAAGTATTAATTAATTTGGTTCGGCGAGCCATGACCCCCGTCGAATCCCACGGTGTAACCACCGCATCAAATATCAACCAAAAGCATTACAAAAGAAAACCATATGATAAATCCAACGAATATATTAAATATTCAGTTGGAACATATATATATGCCAACATATATATGTGTGGTGGCCCATTTTTTAGCACCACGTGGAGGGCAACCGGTGGGGGTTGAACCTGCCCAGCCCACGAGGGGCTGGCCCCCAATGGGCGGCTCCAAAATCAAACTACAACAACCAATTCAATGCCAAATTCAAACGTGCCAACAACAAATATAACCAATGTAAAAAAAATAAATGCGGAATGTGCTATAAAAAGGTCGAGTCAGTTTTTGAACTCGAACCCTCCACCTCCCCCATGGAACCCGCCGGTGGGTGCTGCCAATGCACCACCAGCCCCAACGTTGTACAGTCAACCTCATATTTCGCAGTGCACGGCAGAAGAGAAGGTAGACCAGTGTGGAGTTCGAGGAATGTTGTTTTATTTGCAGGTGTGGAACTATGAGCCAGGCCAAGGCGGAACCATGTGCGAGCACGCTTTTCGAGGCAGAGAATTTTTGCAGAGAAGGTTCCTCAATGCTTGAAAGATTCCATGGGGAGGTAAATTTCATTTTTTCCAAATGATATGAAGTTTACAGTCATTTTAACCAAAATTTCGCAGGGAACACGATGGTAAATTTAGAATGGCCATCTGAGAAAAAAATTTGCAGATTCCCTACAGAACAGAATCTTAAGGAATCTTGAGGGAATAAAACAGATTCCTTGAGGCCCAAAATTTGTCGAAGTCCATTTTCGACAAACGTTATGCCGATTTTACACATCTCAGCGACATGAAATCAATGGCGATGTCCGTTTCTGCAGTAGAGCTTCCCATTTTTCATCCCTTTTCCAGATTGGTGTGATGGTGTCAGATTTTTCAGTGTGGACAGTCGATTCTATGCCCCTAGACGCCACGAATTCGACGGTGCAACCAGATTCAGCAGTTGAGCATCCTCTTCTTTAGCCAGCTTTAGGGGTTGAGGTATATGCGGTTTGATCATGTGCCTCTTTTTTCTGTGAGATGTATTATGATTTCTAGATCCTTGTTTAATGCATGTGCGAGATCTTGTTTTTGCTTCATGTGAGATTATGTCATGCTGATAAGAGGTCCATTGTGAGTAAGAGTTCCTATAGCATAACGTCTCGTGGAGAGACAAGCCACTCATGTTGAGGGCGCATCCTTTTATGAACATCATCCATGTACATCTTCCCATTTCTAGCACTATATGAAGTGGCCAACCCCATTCTGGCACCGAGCCCTAAGACGTAGCCCACACTGGGTGAACTCCGTTATCAACGTCTCGTGTTTTTATGTTGTTGATGGTTGCCTTGTTTCTTCTTGCTTAAGCATGCATATGTGTTCTTTTATGCTATTTTAAAATGCAATTCTAACAATATCACAGAAGTAAAATATCATGGGTAAATCCGGTTGCTGACAGACTCAGATCAAGTGGTATCAGAGTGGTCTTCTTGCTGATGCAAATTACGAGCGTGAACAATGATTGAACGTGCAACAATGGAGGATGGAAAATACATGTACGAGGCCATGCTCAGGATGGCCAAAAATGGTGGACATGATGTATGAAGCTCATGAAAGACGGGAGAAAGAAGAAGCAGAAAATGATGCTTCATCAACATATTCCAGTGAATATTCATCGCCCTCACAGTATTCTCATCATTCGAATGAGGAGATCAACCATAGCCTTCAAGAAGATAACGTTAATTTGAAAGTGCTTTTACGAGAGGAGAAAGAGGATAAGAAAAGAGTGCAGCTTCAGTTGCAAGCCGCAGAGGAAGCCTTGGAAGAACTGAAGCAAAACGACTAGAGTCTTCAAGCAAAGGACGTTGAATCAAGGAGGCTTCTACAAGAATAGAAAGAGCATAAGTAGAGATTGCAGCTTCAACTACGAGCCACATAAGAGGCCTTGGAGGAGTTGAAGCGCAACAAAGCCTTGAAGAAGCCATCATCACCTGTTTCTAAGTCGACATCTAGGGTAAACAATGTTGATTTTTCTTCAGTTTCATCTTCACATGCTATCATTTTTGTGGGAAATGTGGTGATACCCATTACAAGAACCAGTATGAGACTCCTCACCAAGATGGGATATAAGGGAGGAGGACTTGGTGTTAATAGCCAAGGCATAAATCAGCCATTTGAGGTTGTGCATAGACCTCGATTCATAGGTCTGGAGTACACTAAAGGACATTGCTCAAAGGTGTTAGAAGCTTCCAATGCATGGTTGAAACCATTGGGGAAAGAGAATGATGGGAATACTTCACCATCATCCTATGACAGTGCACATTGCAGAGAAAGAGCTGAGGCAAGCTCTTGTCACCATGATTGCACCAGAGACCAACAAGAAAGGTATAACAAGTCTCGGTATTCTAATGCTCATTCTGATTACAAGCATGTTTCTACTAATGAACATGAATCATGGCGTCGAAAAACATGTACTTTTTGTGGATTACATAACCATGTATTTGCTAAGTGTTGGAAAAGAATGGCAACACGAAAGAGCATGAGGCGTGAAAGGCCTTCTCCACTGCAGGAAAAGAACAATGTAAAGCATGTATGGAGAAATAATATTAATTGCAGTCATTGCGACAAAAGTGGCCATCAGAGAGCCACATGTTGGAGGCTCTATCCTGTGCAGCGTCTCAAAGACGAAGTGTCCATACATGAACCAATTGAAACAACTATTCGACAAGCAAACACGCCACAGAGAGATGATCCATTCACTTTGATAAGTGAGAGATGGTTCTTCTAGGTTTGGTAGTGTGTTTGGCCTTAATTTGTAAATCATATGTTGTGATTTAAAATGTAAAAGTGATGATGTGTTTTCCATCACTTATGAAGCAATAATGATATTTTGGCCTTGTATTGATAGCTGGGGTATTTTTTGAGATTTTGTATAGTTGGTGTAGCATCGAGTGTGCTCTAGCCCTGAAACTTTGTGAAGGGGCTAAGACACACTTGAACTCCAAAACCCAGAAAGTGTTTGGTGAAATTTCAGCTAGTGTTCAAGTTATTCAAATAATTAATTATTTTAATGGATTTTCTAAGTCTAAACTTAGGAAAAATAAATAATTAAAGTGAATTAATAAACACATGTGTTGAAATGTTCTAAAAGACACAGATCAAGCAGTCTTTTAAGCTCAGTCGTTGATGAGTGTTTTAATCTCGGTCGTTTATGAGATCTTCGAAAAAGTATAAGAGAAAGGCTTGAGGGTCAGTTGGAGACACACACACAGATGCATAGCTGAGAGACTGATCTGGAATTCTAGAGCAGGGTTTGCTAAGAAATTCTGGAGGAGTTTTCTACAGTGAGGGGTAGTATTGGCTGAGGGGATGATCTAATCCTGGAGCCAAGATTTATCAAGAGGCAGAGGATCAACAAACAAGGACAACGCAGAGGAGCAGAGAGGCTACGCAACAACTGCGCAGCACAGGGGCTTCAGCCACTGCGTAGGTGCTACGCAGGCCCGGGAAGGGCAACGTTGTAGCTTCATGGAGCTTTAGAAGTTATGCAAGAGCATCCAGAGGCAACGTAAGGATTGCGTCACCCGCTTTGGGGTTACTTAATCCCTCTCTGAGCAGCGCAGTGGCACGTAGAGCCTAGCAGGGCTGACGCTGAGGCTTCAGGGGCAGCATTGGGGTTTCTAGGGCCAGATCTAGGCTAAGTCTTGTAAATATCGTTTGAGGGTGTGGATCAGTTAGATATTTGGTCTTGGAACAACAGGTTAGCTGCAGATTTCGTTTATTTTCTGTCGGGTTTTCCATATCTGGAACCCAGATTTGTTGTACTCAAATTCTACTTAATAAAATAAACCCTCATATCTGTTGCACCGGTTTTCCTGCTTTGGGTTTTTCCGGGGACTTATGTCCAAAAATCAGTGTGTCACTTTGTTGGAATGATCATAATATTCAGTAAATGATCTGCATGTGTAGACTATTAGTTGTATTTACTTCGATATTTTTTGAATCTAATTTCTGAAGACAACTTGTATAATTTAATCAAGTAGGAGAAGTAAACCATGATACTGCAATATAATTTTCACATGGTATTAGAGTGATAGCAGATCAAGATGAATCTCCAGAAAATTAGCCGAAGAATATTATTTTCTGCAGGATAGCAACAGAAGCAGGAGAGATCCGGAAGGGACAACTTGGCAGCAAGAGGACGGAAAACCAGGAAGGGGCAGCGCTAAAGATTCAGAAGGCCATTAGTATTACGCAGAGCCTTCCCAGGCTAGCGTAAGGACTGCTTCACCTAGTCAGGGGTTACGCAGTCCAGTTCTGAGCAGCGCTGAGGTTGTGTTGGGCCAATCAGTAAGACATGGTCCAGTCATTTTTCCTGTTGCAGAAAGCCTTGCCAAGATTCGGAAGCAGTGCTTCAGATCTTCAACAGTGCTAGTGTGGTGGAGATTCTATCGGTGTAGAATTGTGCCTAGCTAAGTCAAAAAAGGTGGGAGGAAGACAACTACTCATGAGATATGAACCAAACAAATCTAAGATTCGATCAAGAGGGTGATCGAAGAGTTTTGTCTAATTGTGTTTGGGTGGAAGATTTCCAGGAGGGAAATCAGTTTTTAGATGAAGCAACTACCAGAGGGTTTCTAGTCACCAAGAAACCCACATCTAGAGTTTTTGTAGCCACAGAAAGAGGGATAAGAGTATTGTTTCTTGTAAGAGTTGGATGGCTTCTCATGGGTCGAGAGACCAGGATAAGTTGGACGGTGTGTCCAACTTTTCATCTGGAGGGCAAGGATCCTATCAGTCCTAGATGAGTGCGGCATCAAGAACCATGCAACAAGTGTTCTAGTTGTGCCTGTAGATCTTGATCCTCTAAAGAAATTTAAGGAGAATCAAGCGCGAACTAAGCTTTTGATCATGGACGAAGTGAAGGATCACGTACTACCACATATTTCTGAAAAGAACATAAAAAATGACACGTGGGTCGCTCTATAAGTGATTTATCAAGGAGACTTTGTCCAATGGAAAATTCTCTTAGAGAATCAGATGAGGATTTTCCAGATGTAGAAGGGTGAGGAAATAGATCCTTTCCTTTTCCGACTTCAGACCATCCGAGACCAACTGGTTGGCATGGGCACAACTCCAGACGAAGGACTCATGTTAGGTCCCTATATTACTAGTGTAGTCCCTTATTTTGTTAGTGTAACCACCTTATTTTCATTGTTGTACCCTTGTAGCCCCCATATTATTATTAGTGTGCCCTTACATCATTATTGTTAGGTCGGCTAGGATTATATTGTGACCCCATGGACTCCTATATATAGAAAGGAGGTTTTGTCATTTGTGTCATCCAAGAATTGTTCATTTATGTACTGCAAAAGAGGTTTCCCTTTCGAAGTGTCTTATTTCTAAGGCATTGATCTCTCTTTTCTTATATTTTTGGAGCTGGTTTCATAACATTTGGTATCAGAGCTTTGGATTCTAGGGTTTCGCTGCTCCAAACAAGTCATCGTGGAATTTTCACTAATTTTTTTTTTCTATGAAGGTTCAGAAGCTTATATTTTTACCACGTGAAGTGGAAATCCTGAGGAACTTCGTGTAAAAATTTTAGATCTTGGTTCACAATATTTTCGGAGATATGATTTTTGGAAGTTAGAGTTTTTTCAAGCTCCCGAATTTCATCACAAAGAGGTGACCATGAGAAAATCGTCATAACTCTTTCTCTGAGCATCGGATTGGAATTATGTAAAAGTGGCCGCAAGCACACGAACTATAGTTTCCTGTATATCAATTTTAGAGCCTAAGGAGGAAACGGTGACACGTGGCACGCCATACAATTTCGCTCTACCAAACCAGTCCATAATTAGGTCATTGTGGGAGATTGGGCATAACTTTGTCTTGAAGCATCCAAATCAAGTTTGACATGTGGCATTCGAAAGAATATTTAGAGGGCTATTACACGACCGAATTTCAGATATTTAAGATTTGAAATCACAAATATAATTCAGTTTCAATATCAACCTCCTCAAAAGCAAGAAAAAGGTGTGTATTCATTTTTTAAAATTTGCATAACGTTTGTTTGAAAATGAAGTTGAAGTGATTCCAAGGGAATATTGAAGCGTTTTTATCAGTATTTGTTTTTATAATGCTTCCAAAAAAGAATTCCACGCCTATTAAGCCCTCAGAAAAGTATACTATGACACATGAAGAGGAAGAATTGCAGTATGATATATCAAAATTATGGTACTAAGTGAAACAAATTTCGATCTTACAAAGAGCAATCAAAGATGACATATGGTTAAAAAAAAAAAAAAAATGAAGGCTAAGTTGGACAGTTTGAAGGATCAAATGAAAGCTAATATGGATGATAAAGTAGTGGAAGATCACATCGAGCATCAACAACAAGTTCTCCAACTCTCAAAGGATAACCTAACTTGGGTGCAAAATCGAATGAAACAATAGGAAGGTCAACATCGTAGTGAAAGAAGTTTTGAAGGAGTCACAGAAACAAGAACTTGAAAACTACGAAATCGATCAATTTCAGAGTATATCAATAAGTGGAAGAACTTACCCATTGAATATTCCACAGGGGAGGATGAGAATTTTATACATAAGCATCAAGAAATAATCAAGCGTTGAGGACAACACTGTTTGAAGGAGAGGGGCATGTTAGGTCCATATATTACTAGTGTAATCCCTTATTGTTGTTAGTGTAGCCCCCTTATTGTTACTGTTGTACCCCTATAGCCCCCATATTGTTATTAGTGTGCCCTTGCATTATTATTGTTAGGTCGACTAGGATTATATTGTGACCCCATGGACTCCTATATATAGAAAGGAGGTTTTGTCATTTGTGTCATCCAAAAATTGTTCATTTATGTACTGTAAAGGAGGTTGCCCCCTCTAAGTGGCTTATTTCTAAGGCGTTGATCTCTCTTTTCTTCTATTTTTGGAGCTGGTTTCATAACAACTGACCTGAATGTAGTCTATGAGGGACGGGATACATTTTTCCTCAGTATTCTAGGCAGAGCAGCGTTACCATCCTGGGCAGACATGTGGGCTATCCTCCGCCAAGAGGAGATAGGGAGGATCACCAAGAAGCAAAATATCAGTGATGGGACAACAAGAGTGAAGAAAGAAGAGGAAGATGATGCAGCCCTTGCATCAAAGGAAAAAAATAACAAGGGAAGAAGAAGAGGGACCTTTCCAAGGTCCAGTGCTTTAATTGTGGTGAACTTGGACACTTCGTCAGCACTTGTCCTAAGAAAAAGGAAAAAGGAGCTTATGATTCCAAGGCTGCAACAGTAAAGGATGATGGTTATGATGATGATGCAGCCATGAGTGCTCATGTGCCTCAAGAGAAGAGGTAGGGTGACATGGATCTATAGAGCATCTACAGACATTTGCAGGATCCTTGAGTCAACCCTACTCTTGGATCACATACGAGCTACGAGAGCCTTAAGACGGAAGCGGGATGAGTCGGGAGATGGTTGCATTGAAGAAAAGGGGAGAGATGAAGAGCTGAAGAGGGAGCAGCGTAATGCAGAGGCAACAACAGCGTAGAGGCAGCATTGCAAAGGATGATGGGACTTTAGCAGAGCAAAGAGGCAGTGCTCACGCAATGCAGAGATGTAGCTGTGCAATGGCTTCAAGAGGACAACATAAATCAGTAGCTAGGGCGATTCAGTGATGGGATGCAACCTGAATTGTCTGTCAATGGTTAGGAAGGAGTCCTCCAGTTGCTTTCTTCTCGGAAACTGAGTTGCAGTGCTATGGGCAAAATGATGCAGCAATTTGAGAGGGAGCTGCAGTACAGATGTGGCAGTGTCAGTGGCAGTGGCATGGGTAGCAATACAGAAAGAAGTAGTGCAATGGATGGAGGGCAGCAGGCCAAGCATCAGCAGCACAGAAACCAACATCAAGATCTTGCAGTGCATGGTGTGGATGTATTGCTAGAGCACACTTTGTGCTAACAGGGAGTGTTAAGATTTTTTATAGTTGGTGTAGCATGGGGTGTGCTATAGCCTTGAAAAATTATGAAGGGGCTAAGACACACTTGAACTCCAAAACCCATAAAGTGTTTGGTCAAATTTCAGCTGGTGTTCAAGCTATTCAAATAATTAATTATTGTAATGGATTTCCTAAGTCAAAACTTAGGAAAATTAAATAAGTAAAGTGAATTGATTAACACATGTGCTGAAATGTTCTAAAAGACACAGATCAAGTATAATTTTAATCTCAGTCGTTGATGAGTGTTTTAATCTCGGACGTTGATGAGATATTTGAAAAAGTATAAGAGAAAGGCTTGAGGGCCAGTTGGAGACACACACACACAGATGCAAAGCTGAGATATGGAATTCTAGGGCAGGGTTTGCTAAGAATTTATGGAGGATTTTTCTGCAGCGAGGGGTAGTATTGGCCGAGGGGATGATCTGACCCTGGAACCAAGAGTCAGCAATAGGCAAAGGAACACAAAACAAGGACAATGCAAAGGAGTAGAGAGGCTACGCAACAGCTGCATAACGCAAGGGCTTCAGCTGCTATGCAGGTGCTATGCAGGCCCAAGAAGGGTAGCGCTGCAGCTCCAGGGAGCTTTAGAAGTTATGCAGGAGCCTCCAGAAGCAGCGTAAGGGTTGCGTCACCCACTCTGGGGTTACGCAGTCCCTCTCTAAGTAGCGCAGTGGCACGCAGAGCCTAGCAGGGCTGACACTGAGGCTTTAGGGGTAGCACTAGGGTTTATAGGGACAGATCCGGGCTGAGTCTTGTAAATCCCATTAGAGGGTGTGGATCAATAAGATATTTGGTCTTGGAACAACATGTTAGTTGCATATTTCTTTTATTCTCTGTCGGGGTTTCCAGTTTTGGAACCCAAATTTGTTGTACTCAGATTCTACTTAATAAAATAAACCCTCGTATATGTTGCACCGGTTTTCCCACTTTGGATTTTTCCGGGGACTTATGTCCAAAAATATGTGTGTCACTTTGTTGGAATGAGCGTAATATTCAGTAAATGATCTGCATGTGTAGACTGTTAGTTGTGCTTACTTTGATATTTTCTGAATCTAATTTCTGAAGATAATTTGTACAATTTAATCAAGTAGGAGAAGTAAACCATGATACTGCAGTAGCATTTTCATAGTATTTATTCCATTTTTATGTAAACTTGACCACCGAGTATGTGTTATAAACTCGTGGTAAGTATGGGATGATTGGGTCATAGATTGGTCCCTTAGTTAAGCAAGTAATTTGCAAAATATTGTACTACAAGTTTGCAGAGGATGCAGGTGTCGGCACATCGCTTATGGCTCTGAAGGGTAAAGGTGAAGGAGAATGAAGGGTGACCTTTCAAGAAAATTGTGGCGCAAACAAGGTATAAAGAAGCTGCAGATTATGTTCATGCTTTTAGTGGACCAAAAGCTCCACAGTGGGGAGGATTGATTCAGGAGGCTCCAGACACCCTTAGGACCCTCAGGAGACCAAGAGGGCTGATGATATGTCAAAATTAAAAGTGGTCGGATTGCTCTCGAAACAGGTTCAGACTTAAGTACTCGTTGCCTTGATTCCAACGGTGCGAACAGATCTCCAATCTGAGCTTGTATGGAGAAGTTAGAGCGAGTCAAAGTTTTGGTCAAAGTTGGGTAGTGGGCCAAGTTTAAGTGTCCCACAAATTCACTGTCAACTGGCAGGGAAACCAGCTCCCAAAAACAGGAAAAATTGTGCCCTCATTAATTTTCCCAATGACACTTATTTTCGTCAAGTTTAAAAATGACCAATATTGTGTGTGTGTGTGGGGGGGGGGGGGTTGGCGGGCCACCACCCCCGCCACCCCACTGCATGGACCATATTACATAAAAAAATATTAAGTATTTTGGATCGGCGGGCCATGACCCCTACCGAACCCCATAGTGTAACCACCACACCGAATATCAACCTAAAGTGTTACCAAAAAAAAAAAAAAAAAAAAAACGTATGATAAATCCAACGAATATATTAAATATTCGGTTGGAACATATATATGTCTGGTGGCCCATTGTTTAGCACCACGTGGAGCGAGGTTGAACCCGCCCAACCATGAGAAGTGTCCCCCAACGAGGGTCTCCAAAATCAAACTACAACAACCAATTCAATGCTAAATTCAAACATGCCAACAACAGATATAACCAACATTAAAAAATAAATGCGGAATGTGCTGTAAACAGGTCGGGTCAGGTTTTGAACCCGGACCCTTCGCCTCCCCCACGGAACCCGCGGGTGGGTGCTGCCAATGCACCACCGGCCCCAACGTTGTACAGTCCACCACCTTTGTAATATAAAATCCTCTAATTCACAGTGCGCCTGGGGCAAAAGAGAAGGTATACCAGCGCAGAGTTCGATGAATATTTCTTTATTTGTAGGTGTGGAACTACGAGCCAGGCCAAGGTGGAAGCATGTGCAGGCATTATTTTAGAGGCAGAGAATTTTCACAGAGAAGATTCCTTGATGCCTAAATATTCTACAAGGAGGTAAATTTCATTGTGTCAGAATGATATGAAGTTTACAGTCATTTTAACCAAAATTTCGTAGGGAATGCGATGGTAAAGTCATAATGGCCATCCGAGCAACAGATTTGCAGATTCCCTGCAGAACATATTCTTAGGGAATCTTGAGGGAATAAAAAAGATTCCTTGAGGCCCAAAATTTGTCGGAGTCCATTTTCGACAAACTTTATGTCGATTTTACACATCTCAGCGACGGGAACTTAATGGGGATGTCCGTTTATGTAGCAGAACTTCCCATTTTTTGTCCCTTTTCCATATTGGTGTGACGGTGTCAGATTTTTCAGTGTGGACAGTCAATTTTATGCCCCTCGACGCCACGAATTCGAAGGTGCAGCCAAATTCAGCAGTTGAGCATCCTCTTCTTCAACCAGCTTCAGGGGTTGAGGTATATGCAGTTTGATCATGTGCCTCTTTTTTCTGTGAAATGTATTATGATTTCTAGATCCTTGTTTGATGAATGTGGGGGATCTTGTTTTTGCTTCATGTGAGATTATGTTATGCTGATAGGAGGTCCATTGTGAGTGAGAGTTCTTATAGCGAAACGTCTCGTGGAGAGACAAGTCACTGCTGTTGAGGGCGCATCCTTGTATGAACATCATCCATGTACATCTTCCCATTTCAGTAGCAGAGCTTCCCATTTTTCATCCCTTTTCCAGATTGGAGTGACGGTGTCAAAATTTTCAGTTTGGACAATCGATTTTATGCCCCTTGATGCCACGAATTCGACGGTGCAGCCAGATTCAATAGCTGAGTATCCGCTTCTTCATCCACCTTCAGGGGTTGAGGTATATGCAGTTTGATCATGTGCCTCTTTTTGCTGTGAGATGTATTATGATTTTTAGATCCTTGCTTGATGCATTTGTGGGATCTTGTTTTTGCTTCATGTGAGATTATGTCATGCTAATAGGAGGTCCATTGTGAGTGAGGGTTCCTATAGCAGAACGTCTCGTGGAGAGAAAATCCACTCATGTTGAGGGCGCATCCTTGTATGAACATCATCCATGTACATCTTCCCATTTCCAGCACTATATGAAGCGACCAATCCCATTCTGACACCAGGCCCGGAGATGTATCCCACATTGGGTGAACTCCATTATCAATGTCTCGTGTTTTTATGTTGTTGATGGTTGCTTTGTTTCCTCTTGCTTAACCATGCATATGTGTTATTTTATGCTCTTTTAAAATGCAATTCTAGCAACATCACAAAAGTAAAATATCATGGGTAAATTCGGTAGCTGACGGACCCGGATCACATTAAAACAACACCAATTCCATTTCCCAAGGCATCACATTCCACAATAAAGGATTTTGTGAAGTATGGCGTAGCTAAGACCGGTGCTAGGCACATTTCCTCTTTAAGATGTTCAAAGGCCTTAGTTACTTCAGGAGTCCATGAAAATGCATATTTCTTCAATAATGTTGTTAGAGGTGCTGCTATTTTCCCATAATTATTAACAAACTTGCGATAATACACTGTTAACCCGATAAATCCTCGCAACTGCTTTATGGTTGTGGGGACTTTCCATTCCTTAATGGCTTTAATTTTGTTAGGGTCTACCTTAACACCCTCCTGAGATACAATATGACCCAGATATTCCACCTCTTGCACTCCAAAGAAACATTTGGATGTTTTTGCATATAATTGTTTCTCCTCATGGTTTTGACTTTTATCAACATCTTGAACATGATCCTTCCAAGACACATTGTAGATTAGTATGTCATCAATACTAACAAGGGTACACTAAGGAAGGGTTTGAAAATGGAATTCATCAACCCTTGAAATGTAGAAGGTGCATTGGTAAGGCCAAAAGGCATGACCAAAAATTCATAATGACCCTCATGAGTTTGAAATACTGTTTTCGGAATATCTTCAGTCTTCATTCTAATTTGATGATATCCTGAACGAAGATCCAACTTGGTAAAATAATTTGCTACGTGGAATTCATCAATCACAGGAATGGGAAATTTATCTTTAATAGTGAGTTGATTGAGCTCCCTATAATTCGGACACATGTGCCATGATCCATCCTTCTTGTGCACCAATACTACTGGAGCAAAGAAAGAACTTTGACTAGGTTGAATTATACCAGCCTCTAATATTTCTGCAATCATATGTTCAATTTCACTCTTTTGGACATAAGGATATCTGTAAGGCTGGATGTTTGGAGGAACACTTCCTGGAATCAAATGAATAGCATGATCATGATCATGAATAGGTGGGAGTCCTTTGGGAGTTTCAAACAGCTTGGAATGATTTTCCAAGACATTTTGGAGATCTGGAGAAATGGATGATTTTGATGTTGGAACTTGTAGTGAGCATGATTGTTCAATTACACCTCGTTGTTATTTCTTCAAAAGATTTTTCATGACATTAGAGCTTATTATCTTTCTTGGCTTCCCTGTGATAACCCGTAATTCAACTTCCTTTCCTTCTGATTAACAAAAAAAAAAATTAAAATTAAAAATTCAAGAAAAGTTCTTGAACATTAAAAGCTACCGTCCCCAAAGATTGTAACCATTGTACTCCTTGTACAACATCAGCACCACCCATTGGAATGGAGAGCATTGGACTATTAAATACATATTACCCCATGGTTAGCTTGATATTATGGAACTTGCCAGAGAAATTTATAGTTCCTCCATTTGCAACCATTACTCGACACTGCGAGCGGTGAACGCAGGAAGCAAATAAATTCCTTGGCTACCTTACAATGAATGATGGCAATTTTCCAGAATCAATCAACACTATTACTTTGTAGGTTTTGTAAGTCTAGGAGTAACAACACTTCCATCTTTATAGAAGTGAGTGGTAGGCTTCCTTGTCGCCATAATTTTACATTCAATTTTTCTTGCCAACCTGAATGCCTTCTCCAATGAATCAGGTTCCAAAACGTGAACTTCATGTTGGATGTTATCCTTTAAAGTACCTATGAAGAGATCAAACCTGTGTTCCTATGGAATATCAGTTACCCTTATATTCAATTTTTGGAAGTCCTCAATGTGCTCCCCCACTAAACCCTTTTGTTTGACATTTATCAATTGGCTAAAGAAGGTGTTGCTCTTTGTATCCTCATAATGTGCTATCATTTCCTCCGTAAAAATTGACCAAGTGAAATTTTTTTTACGGGAGCAAAGCCATTGATACCATACAAATGTATTTTGTTCTAAATGTAAAGTTGCAATGCGTACCTTTTGTGTGTTTTGTACGTTATGGAAATCAAAATATTGCTCCATCTGTAGTATCCATGTTACAGGATCCTTTCCATCAAACTTCCTCATATCCATTTTTGGAATATGGTGGTTCTTCCCTCCAACATTAGAGTTTATGAAATCATGATTAACATTTATTTTGTTCTCATCATGAGTTTCCTCTACTATATTTTCACCATTAGGAAACATTTCTTGTATCAACTTTTCCAAACCTTTGATGTCTACTTTTAGATCCTTCTTCATGTTTTCCATGTTGTCTTTCATTTTTCATCCATCTTAGCTTCCATGCCATCCATCTTTGCTTCCATGCCCACTTCCATGCCATCCATCTTAGCTTCCAAACCATTCATCCTAGCTTCCACGCTTTTCTTCAAACCATCCATCTTAGTTTCCACGCCTTTCTTCAAAACTTCCATTTCATTTTTTGTTGCTCTTTGTGAGAGCGAAATTTGGTGCACTTGCTCTTGTAATTTTGATATATCATGTTGCACTTCTTCCTCTTCATGAGTCATAATAGAGTATTATGAGGGCTTAATGGGTGTTGAATTATTTTTAGCGGGCATTTTAGAACCCAATACTGATATCTATGCTTTAATATTCCCTTGGATTCACTTCAAACTGATTTTTCAAACAAGATTTATGCAATTCGAAAAAAAAATAAACCCCTTTTTTCTTGATTTTGACGAGCTTGATATTGAAATTGATGTATCTTTGTAATTTCGGATCCCTGAGATTTTATCTTCGACAATTTAGTGCCCTCCGAATCGTCTTTCCAATGCCACAGGTCTGACCTGCTTTAGATTCTTCAAGGCAAAGCTATGCCCAATCTCCCACAATGACCTAATTATGGACTGGTTTAGTAGAGCGAACTTGTACGGCGTGCCACGTGTCATTGTTTCCTCCTTCGGCTCTGAAATTGATACACGAGCACGATACATGTACTTTAAATAGTTTTCTACGATACAATCGATGCTCGAGAGAGAGAGAGTTATGACGATTTTCCCACGATCACCTCTTTGAGATGAAATTCAGGAGCCTGAAAAAGCACTGACTTCCACAGATGATATCTCCGAATTTATTGCGAACCAAAATCTGAAATTTTTATACAAGCTTCCTCAGGATTTTTTCTTCGCACCCTAAAAATTTCAGCTTCTGAAACTTCGTAGAAAAAAAGTTATAGCGAAAATGCCACGATGACCTGTTTGGAGCAGCGAAACCCTAGAATCCAAAGCTCTGATACCAAATGTTGTGTAACCAGCTCCAAAAATAGAAAAGAATAACCGCCTTAGAAATCAGCCTCTTCGAGGGGGCAACCTCCTTTACATTACATAAATGAACAATTCTTGGATGATACAAATGACAAAACCTCATTTCTATATAAAAGAGTCCATGGGGTCACAATATAATCCTAGCCGACTTAACAATAATAATGTAAGGGCACAACAATAACAATAGTGGCTTTTATGGGGCACAATAATAACAACATGGGGGCTACAGGTGTACAACAATAACAATAAGGGGTACACTAACAACAATAAGGGGCTGCCCTAGTAATATAGGGACCTAACGGAACCAACCCGGGAGCCTCCAAGACTAAACCACCTCAACCCTCAGCCACGGTGATTTCATCTAAACCGGTTCAGGAATCACTAACACCAAACAAGCTTGGATGCCTCCAAATTTCTTCACCATATCGAGAGGAATTTTCTTGTCTCCATCCATCCGTTAAGAGTTCTAGGAGAAATCCCATCTCCACCCTTGACCCTTGGGAATTTCCTGTGACCACCTCACCAAGATCCAAAGTCTCACAGGTACATCTAAGCAAAAACCAGCAAAGGAACCCACTTAAATAAGGCTATATAGGAAATGTGAGGCAAGGTTTAAAACCAGCTTTGTCGATTTCTTGAAAATCCCATGCACAAAGCAACCAAATAACCAAATGCGTGTACCATGCATCCAAATCTAAACAATGAAATCACACATGCAACTTGTTACCTGCAATGTCCTCTTATTGTAGTTGCTTTTCCAACCTTTCCTTATGCTCCCTTGATTTTCTTTGCTTATTTTCTTGTCCAAGTGCTTCCTCTCTCTTCTTTTAGAGCTCTATTTCTGAGAGTGATCAAAGCTAGAACCAACAAAAGTTGTGAATTTTTTTTTTTGTGGTGCCTTTTTATCATTGATGTCTAGTCTCCTCCTTTCCTTTTTCCTTTTTATTTCATTTTCCTCTAACTTATCTCTAATTTCCCTTACATGCATATTTGTGTCTCTTCATCTCCCTTTTACCTATTTTCCTTTATTTCTTGTATTAAATTTCCATTTATTTCCTCTTGCCTTTACCAATTCCTTTTTCCAATTTCCATACCCATTAATAAACCACACGTGATGTCCACTATAGTGTTTTTCCCTCCATTCATCTTGGAATACATGTCCCATGACCTTAGTCTTATTTATTTACATAGAAAATCAACTCGGGATTGTTATAAACTATATTATTAGAAACTGTGCCTAGTCCAAATACATATGTTGCTACTATTGTTCCACCAACATCATAAAGGATTCAACCGCCCCTGCTACCCTCTTACAAAGGAGACCTTTTGATTAATACAACCCGTCATGGTTACAAGTCACACAAGAAAATTATATCATTGACCATGACATGACATGATACTTTTTGTTTTATATTCCTTTTTATGTTGCGCTGGAATACCACATATAATTAACTATAGTTGTTTATCTTCTTTATTATATTTAAATACTAATTGTTAATAAAGGCGTAGTCTAACTTATAGATGAAATAAACTTTTTCACCTGAACTCGGCAAAACAATTTCAAGTAAGAATGTGATTTTTTGTTGTTTAAAATGCATTTTTGAATTCATAAATGGATTCGACACCTCGAAAAACCCCATGGGACACTCGAATTCTACAAATTAAACAACTTAAACTCAAGTTCTTAAAATTCTTTGCCGAATTTTGGTTAAAATTAACCAAAAAAATGTTGTGAAAAGGCCATTTCGTTTATAAGTTAGACCACGCTGTTAATAAATTAAGACATTCATTTTAAACTTGGGTTATTATACATTTAAAAGGTAAAAAAACAAAGTGTAAATATCATTTTTTTATTAATAATGTTTGAAAGAGTTTGATTCCCTTAAATGTCACATTTATTCCTCGCGTGCTTGCGATAAAAAGCTTTTTAATTAATGAGACTTGTCCTGACTATTTAATCTTATTAGAAGATTACATGTCATAACGAGGACACAAAGCCTTCCTCTTTTTTCTTCCTTATTGTTTTTAAATAATTGCTACAAGTAAATTTGCCTAAAATCATTTAAAACTTCGATCAATTATACACATAAAAGTTTTCAAAAAAAATGTGCAAAGCTTAATATTTTTGAATATTATTTGAAACAATTTGATTTTCTAAATGACATATTTGCCTTTATAGGTTGGCATGCCTTCAAAGGGGACTATTTGATTAGAAAAAATACATCATAATTATTAACTCAAAAGCAAATGAAAAAATAGACAAACTCTCTTCTTTTATGGTAGAAATTCTTCGAAATTTTGTTTAATTCATAATTTCCCAAAATTAATAAATCCTTTTACCATAAAATTTTTGCTTTAAAATGACTTAAATTATCATTTTTTAGCAATAAAAATGATATCATATTTTATTATTATAATATAACATATAATTTCATATAGGAGTTGTCTTTAGTGCGACTTTTTGGAGCTTCAGGTGCTGGTGAAAAAAATTGAGGTAAAATCTTGATTTCTTTTATTTAAAATGGTGTTTTGACTGTAAATATGGATTCAGCATCGTAAAAATCCCATAGGGCACTTTGATTGTGCAAAGTTACCCATCAAACATCTATTTTCAATAAATTCCTGCCGGAATTTAGAGAAATTACACTGGAAAAAACTACCGTAAAAACCTTCAAAAAATTGCACTATAGACTACTCGATTTCATATATATATATTATTAAATTTAAATGACATTTACAAATAAATAGGTTAATTTACAATCATTTCAAACTTGAATATATTACATATAAAATGAATTAAAATATATATATATACCTATTCCTCGATCATTCACTTAATATAGTTTGACTTATCGTTTTAGCTCTTAATAATCCAAAAAGTAAAAAACTTATAAATATTCAATCCACTTCGATCCCTTAATTTTTGTCACTCACTTTTACAACACTGAAATTACGCAATTATACCCTCAAACTCTCTCCCCTCCCTCCCAAACCGCCATTAACGAGAACTTAACCCTGCCCATACAAATCACCTCGCCCATGTCGCAATCTCAACTCCAACACCTTTGGGAGACTTGGTCGCTGTCTAATCAAAGTTGTATTTTCATAAGCAGCCTGAAGGTGGCATGCCCAATTTCTCCCCCGTAAAATCGCTGTGACAACCGAGGCTTTCATTCATCCATTATACTGTCTGAATCGATGGTAGATGACGGGGAGGATGGGGGCAAGAGCCATTCAAATTCGATGTCAATTCCCGCCAGTTCTTCTTCAAAAGACGAGATAAGAACGGTAGCAGAGAAGATTGCGGCGCAGCCAGCCCAAATTCCCAGACCAGGTGTCTGGGGAGTCCTCACTGCAATATCTGACAAGGCTCGCAAACGTTCCCAGGTTTGTATGCATTCTTCATATACCCATTTCAATATTAATCTGTGTTTGCCCAGTATTTCATCTAGACATAAGTTTCAGTCCAAGTGCGCAAGGCATTTCTTCAACTCGTTAAGGTCCACAAAAAAATCAGTATTAACGTATGTTCGATATTCAGTCAACCGGTTATAAAAAATAACTTTAAAAGGGATTATTCATTGTCGCGAGTAGCGACTGATTATTTCAAGTAAAATTCAGCAATAGTGCAGCGTCGATATTGCTAGTACGGGAAGGGAAGCTGCCCCTCTTCTAATGCCAGTCGTAGCAAGATGTTTTGGTTGACCAATTTTAAAATTAGTGACAGACACAGACCAATTGACCATTTGACCAATTTTAAGATGTTTTGCATTGATGTCTCTATTTAAATATTTTAAATGCCTGCCTTGGGAAACCCAAATTTGAATGATGACAAGGCGGATAAACTTTTTCGCTGCTTATGGTCTAAAAATACTCACCAAACTTCTACAGGGCACAAACTTTATTCTATGTATCTAGGGTACAAACTCCTGCCCCACCTCAAAATTTTCTACCTGTCAACACTCTACTCACACCTCTGCACCCGGGGCACAATTTTTCATGTTTTAGGGCACAAATGACCCAAAAAAAGGTTTCCAAACGACGTTTGAAACTATGTCCTTTTTTGTAAAAGGTCGTTCGAGTGTGCATTTTCTCTTGTTGCAGGTCTGTTTGTTGTGTGATTTTTCTTCTCGTCTGTTTGTTTGGGAAAACATCACTCCTGTATGTTTTGTCTCTGAAAATTGGGCGACACATTTCTTCCTACCATCTGCCTATGTGCTTGTGTAATCTTCTGTTGTTTGAGTCTGAAAAATTCTGTTTCTCTGCATATTATGTCTGCATTTTTCTTAATGTGTTTTCAACTGCATTTTCCTTGCAGGATTTTTCATAAAAAATCTGTTTCCATTATGTTCAACAATGTTGTAGTCTATTTTATTGATGTGATTATGGCATTTTCAGTACTTCCCAAGGAAGCACAGTCTCACCTGAAGCAACACATAGTTGATGCTTGAATAGATTAATGGCACGACAATGAAAATGCACATAACATCTCAAGCATAAACATCACGTAAAGCAATAACTAACCATTCACATTAGTTAAATAGTATTAAAGAGATCAGTAACACATATTACGTAACACATATAATGTAAGGGGAGCCGCAATATTGCAACATTCACTATTAATCCAACCAGCACATTGTCAACCCATCAGTGCATTCACATGGAGGAGAAGCCTTATAGACTCAGTAACCTTGGCAAAAGCCACTGTCTTTCTAAGACTCTCATAACAACTATAAATAGTACTGTACACCAACCACTAACAATTGTCAACTCTAATTTGGCCTGTAGCTACACTTTTTATAGATAATTATTCCGTTATGGTGAATGACAATCATCTAGAGCTGGTGTGCACGAAGAGCACATGTAGATGAGGGTAAAAATGTAATGTTCCAAATCAGCACTGCCTAGTACCTGATCCAGAACATTTTCAGTGTCCACATCACCATACTCTTCATGCACACCAACTCCCAATGACTGTGCTTCTTCTGGGATCTTTTTGCCATTAATCTTGGCTGAATCTTCAACCTCACAATAGTCACCAGCATCACTTTTCAAATCAGTTTTCGGATCTGAAGTTTGTTGAGAAAACCTGCACTCTCATCAACACTGACATCTTCATCTAATGCCACTTTGGTAGTAGCGACATCTACTAACTTGTAAGCCTTATTCTGAATCAGCTTGAAATTTTTCACAGCATGGCACACAGATTCTGCACTCATAGAATAACTAAATGCCGGGTAACTTCAAAATTGAAATCATATCAAAACATCAATCTTTAAATATGCTAATCTACAAACAGAAAATACAGAACAAAACTCTCAGATCTGCATCACTCTTATATTAAATCTGGAAAACAGTAAATTCTAATGCTATAGCTTAAAACATAAACTTGCCAACAACCTCAGTGGAAGATCCTCTCGTTTCTTTAATAGACTAGGAGAGTAGTGTTACAGTTATTGATTTCATCTCTGAGGTATGCCAAGGCTAGGATAGGAAACTCTAACCCTAAAGTTGCCTAGTACAATGCACCCAGCATGCATGAGAAACTTCCTAGAATGCGGCATCCAACTGGAGAAGACTGATAGCATGCAAGCATCTGTCATCTTGCCTTTGGAAAAGCGCCTCATCTAAATCTACAAGACTCCTTTCTCTCATGCGCTGTGTCTAAAGTTAGTGCATGTATGCTTACTAAAACCGAACTGAACTGAAGGCTAACAAAAGCAACACTCTGAAAATAGACTAACTTGATAAAAAACTGGAATAGCTATGTCTGGAGTAGTCATAAACTGAAATTAATGTAAATTGCCTCTACCAAACAACACTGTTTATCTCTGTCTAACTGTACCCTTATTAAGCCTGTTCATTACTGCTGCAAGGAAAGGCTGAAAGCGCCCCTATCTGTTGTCTTCTCTGCTGATTTGTGTGCCCTGATCAATGTTATCAGAATCAGACCAGTCATTGAACCGGTTGAACTCAAAAATGTGAACCAAACCCGAACAAGAAAAGAGAAACGGGACAAAAAAACTGGTAGACTGAAGTTATATAAAATATTCAAATTTTGAACAAAAACATATATATTCATGTGCATCCACGAATCCAAACCATTATACACAAATATGCAAATTTTCTTGTATATATAGCAAGGGTGCATATAACCAAAATGACATTGAGTGCAATCCATCTCTGAACCAAAAAAACATCAACAAAGAACATCAACAAAGAGGCTCTGAATGACCTCTAGAGTCCAAAAAAATTCATGCGACAACAGATAACTGCATATTATCAAAATCATTGCCTATGTTGAGAATCGAGATCTCCATCATCAATATCACTCTCTAAGCATTAAAATAAGATAGAAACAGCTTAAAATGTCAAATCAGTGATTTTGTTTGAGTGATGGGTACATTTTTACTAGGGTTGTGAACTGTGTTATTGGATCCACGGGACCTTGATGCTGGATTCACGGATCTGCATTTCGAAATACGGATCCACCCAGATCCACGTAGGATCCGCCATGTAGATGGATCCTTCAAATCTAGAAACGTATCCCATGCTATCAAAACGGATACCACGCCAGATCCCATGCAAATAACATTAGAGTTTTTTTTATTTTTTTAAGGATATTGGCTACCTATTTGAAACCATAAAACACAAATACTCTTTTAGAATTTTAGTTAGATTACTTATTAGTAATCTATAGGTTGTATAGTCATATAAGTAAGTTATTAACTAACTTAGGCTGCATAGCACATGATAATGCTAGTAGGAAAGGTCTGACATATCAAATTTTCAATTTTCAATTTTTGATAATGCAAACCTGAAAGCTCTGAGATAATACATGGATAACAATATATAGTGTACAAAGCATGGTTACGTCAATAATTTAATTAGAGCAATCCCATCCAACTCTAGATGAAGAGTCCTCTTAGAACAATATGCTACATAGACTATAGCATGTTCTCAAATAGTGGATAACATTTATTTACCATTGTAACTAGATGGGAATTTTTAGATTTTGAGGCTAATTTCATGGAAGATAACAAGTTGATCATGATGTAGAGTTGAAATATTCAAATGATGAGCATGTAGGCCCATTTATCGACATGTAGTTAGACCTACTCTACATCATCATATTAATAGAGTGATCATTGATGAGATACTCTGTAGTATTGCTAACGGAAATAGTAAGTGAATAACAGAAGCAAAAAGCTACAAACGACAACCAAAAATTCAACATGCACACAATATGTCAAATTCACAAGAAATTACACCAAAATTCTAAGCCATTGTATTATTATGAGAGAATGGAGTACAATAAATAGGAATAAAAGAACATGGGCTTGCTACAACAAGCAAGGCAAAACCCAGGTTGTAGTAATGGTGCCTGCTGGAAAGCTCTCCTCCAATTTCTGCGCAGACCCAAAAATTTACTGCTGTTGCTGCTAGATAGGAAATGGAAAATCTGCCTTCAAATGTGCACAGTATATTTTGAAAAATTAGCTGGTGCTCTATGTCATCAAGCTCAGCAAAATCCAGAAAGGGTTTGACTCCAAACCAACTCTCCAAGGAGCCCACAAATTAGTGTGAATTGTTGAAAAATATAGTAGCCATGGTCGGTATTTTCATCTTGAAAAAGAAATGGAAATTTGAATTTTTAAATTTGCCTCCAACATTATTAGGTTGGCTGGGCCCTTAGGAGGCACCCATTCGACCCCCACTTGAAGGCTATATAAAGGAGATGATTTCTCCTCATTTGGATACATCAACTTGGTCTCATGCATCTCTGATCCAGCGAAATTACAGGAGGGCCGAAGTTTTAGGAGGAGGTCAAAATTTCAGGAGAAGGCCAAAATTCTAGGGAGGGCCGAAGGTTCAGGAAATTGATTTTTGGCATGGCACTTGATCACAATCTTGGTTACTAGTTTGGCTATTATTTTCTGCTAAGATTATTTCTAATGTAATAATGAATCTGGAACTCTCTCTCTCACATAAGGAAAGATTTATGAATTTTCCCCTTATGGGTTTTGCCCTGGCTGTGTGCCTAATTTTCTGTGTTTCTTGTCTTTGTTTCATGGTTACTTTACTGCTTTTTTCATGTATTTGATAGTAAAATGTCTAAACTGCATAATGATATTGTTAAATGCTATATGAATGCTAATAATGATATGTTGAAATTGTAAATGTGCTGTTCTTTTATGCCCTAAGCAAAAATTCAACATGGTATCAGAGCTGGGGGGCGTTGAAGAACAATTGATAAAGCTGAATTCCTGTGGAGTCTCCTGAGCAAAGCTCCTTGAGGTATGCGAAATTTTCTGAGGCTCTATGTGAATCTCTATTCTGTGGAAGGCCTAGGACAAAAGTTGTGTGTGGAAGGTGCAGGTCGGGTATGTCTAGAAGTTCTGGGCAAAAGGCTGCAGGAGCACTGGTTTTAAGGTAAGGGTCGAGACCCCTGGCCATAAGGTTTAGTTCCCTACAGGAAGGAGGGCTGCTTTGTTTGGTGAACCAACGCATGTAAGAAGGGTCTATTGTGAGGAGAGCCAAAGTTTCCTTAGGTTGATAATATGTAAAGAAGCCAAGCATTGATATTAAGTCTCTGTGTGGTCCAAACCTGTGATCCGATCCTGTGTATATGCGAGCTTCTCCATGATGATTCATACGAACCTAAGGCCTCTTTCTCTGTGAAACGGAAAGAATCCTGAGGAGTAATGCGAGTCTTGAAGTGCGAGCTCTGTTTTGTTTTTGTGGCATGGTTTGCGAACTTTGAGGCTCCTTTATTTGTGCGAACTAAGAAATAACGAGTATTATCATCTTGAACTTCCAGTACGTATCTCTATGGCATTACAAATTGCCTCCATAAGCGAAATTATATATGGCAAAGCCCTCAGTATGTAAGCTCTATGAATTATTGTTTCCAGGCATGCGAGCTTAAGATGTTGACCCTTGACTGAGAAGGCATATGCAAAGTTTGACATCTTTTATGTGATAAACTGTGACCCTTGATAGATATGTGAGTTCTATATGCAAATTTGCACTATAAATATTCTATGAAATAATGCATCCCTGTGTTAAGTCTTTTGATGTGCAAAGACTCCCGTGAATAAGGAAGGTTCTGAGATGTGAATGACTTTGTGACACATTGATGTCCTAAGGAAATCTGAACCAAATCAATCTCTATGATGCAAGTTTCTCTATATATATCTTCTCTGAAAATGTCTGAACATCCTATGGCGTCTTCTCTTATGGTTCGTTTCAAAAATCCAATCCCGAGGACTTGTAATAGTTATTTCAAACTAGAGTCTTCTATATTCTGTAATCTCTATGCGAGTTTTCTATGGAAGCTGAGAACATAAGCATCTTTGGCCAACATCTCTGTGACTCTTTGTGACAATGTTCAAGCTTGTGATATATATATATATATATATATATATATATAGAAGTCAAAGTTAGAAGTCGAATTCTGAATTGCTGGTTATTAGGTTGACAAGCTCTTTTTTTTATATACATATAAAGGACCTTATGCACTGCAACAAAAAAGGTGGGAGCCGACCTAATAGCAGTGGAGTTGACTTTCTAGGATTATTGTAATGGTTAGTTCTTGCTTAGAACCCCCTTTAAAAGGAAATCAAACTGTGAGGAATGGCTCTATCTCCAAATAGGAGAATTTTGTATTAAGGTCTGACGTTCCAACTAAAAGAGTCATAAGTTTAGGTAGCATTCTCTGTAGCATGCGTATACAGTCATAAGGAATTTCTGAATCAATTATTTTACACGTCTTGGTGACCATTCTAGAAGTCAACCTTGAAGTTTGCTATAGTAAGCCAGCTACAAGTTTGAAATTCATAAAAGTATTTAAGAGATGATCGAGTTGCAAGTCTGGTATATCTTAAAGCTTCACATTGATGTTTCCATGGAATGTGATATTGTTTGAAGTGGCCATATTCCTTTTTAATAAAGATCAAGGAGCATTGATGCCATCTATTGCTATCTGAGATATTAAATGATGTTGTCGATAACAAAGGGTTTAAAAGGACTATAAGCCTTGGAGTACTTTGAAAACCCTAGCAAAGGTTTGATAAATCCCAGGGTTTAAAGACAAAACCCTAGGTCTGATGATTGACATTGAGAACATACATAATGAAGCTGGTATAGAATTCAAGGATGAATGCTTCACATCTAGGGTTGACCCTATGCATTAATTGCTTCCGCTTAAGAAGAAACCCTAGCTTCTAGATATGACATTTTGATGATAAGGATGTTTTGTAGGTTGGAAGAAATCTAAAATTGAGAGGGAGCTGTCATGATCTCTAGAGATAAGTATCTTGTATTTTCTTTCATTTTTATTTATGATGTGTAACTCTTGATAATGATGTGGACAAGGTCAATTCCTTAATGATGATAATGAATTCCTTGATGATATGGAATCTTTGATGACGATATGGACTCCTCAAATGACGTGGATTGCTTGATGGTGACATGGATTCCTCGATGATGTGGACTACTTGAAGATGATATGAACTTCTTGATGCTGTAGACTGCTTGATGACGATATGGATGATATGGACTAATTAATGATATGGTTTCCTTGATAATATGTACTCATTGATGATGATAACAATGTAGCCTTGTTGATGATAAGTCATGATATGGACTCTTTGATGATGTGAACTCTTTGATGTTGATATGGACTTCTTGATGATGTGGGTGATGATATGGACCGCTTGAGGATGTTGATGTGGACTCCTTAATGATGAATGATGCGTACTCTATGATGTTGATGATGATAAGTACTCCTTGCTGACAATGATGTATGACTCATTGTTAACGTGTATGATGTGATTGGACTCCTTGATGGTGATCTGAACTGCTTAATGCTTACTCTTTGAAGATGACGATGATCTGGATGATGGTGATGTGGACTCGTTGATGATGATAATGTGGGCTCGTTGATGACATGGACTCATTGATGGAATGAACTCGTTGATGATATGGACTCATTTATGACATGAACTCTTTGATGATGCTGGTGATGATAATGTGGACATTGATGATGAATTGGACTAGACTCCTTGATGATGATATTGATATGGACTCCTTGATCATATAAGATGATATGTACTACTTGTGTGGACTCTTTGGTGATATGGACAAGACTACTTAATGATGATGAAGATATGGACTCGATGATAATGTTGGCTCCTTGATGATGATGATGATGTAGAATCGTTGATGATGTAGACTCCTTGATGATGATGATGATATGGACTCCTTGATGACTTGGCCTCCATGAACTCTTTGTTGATGATGAGAACTCAATGATGATCCGAATTCTTTGATGATGATGTGGATTCCTTGATGATGTGGACTTCTTAATGATGTGAACTCTTTGATGATGGTATGGACTCCTTGATGACGTAATGAGATTGACTCGATTTGAGAAGGCTAAGATCAAGAGGGAGCTGACACACACTCTCAAAAGATAAGTATTATCTTGATTGTTTCTATTGATTATTTCATTGAGTCTCTTGGCTTGCTTGGTTGTTTTTGTTCCTCCATAGCCTCTTTGTGAGGATTGCAGGTACACAATGAAGACTGCCAAGGTGTGGAAAATCATTGGAAATGGTGGAAGAACAATGTGACAAAAGGACTTGTAATAGGCTCTGTACTCAGAGTGAGGAAATATGATTAGCTTGATTGAAGTGCGTTTCTATGAAGATTATTAGAAGTTTTGAAGACCGATGCTGATCTAGATATGCTGAAGATGAACTCGTGACCCTTCTACTATGTAGAGGACTTCTGTGTAAGAGGGAGTTGCTTTTGAGGCATGAAGCCGACGATATCTTTGGCACAATGGACTACAGGACCATTGACATCTCCTTGATGAATGATTTGGAGAAGCTACAAGACTTTGATGTTGACTTGGTTGATTTGCTGAATAGTTCATTGATCTATCTACTAAAGTCTATTGTTATTTGTTGGATTCGATTATGGTCTGTTGGATTCTACTATGGCTGTTGATGCCCACTTTTGTGAGAAGCCACTTACTATTTGTTGGATTTGACTATGGATACTGGCATTCTATTTTGTGAGAAGCCACTTATTGTCTATTGGACTATACTATGGTTGCTGATGATTGCTTCTATGAGAAGCCACTGCTAAAGTTTGTTTCCACAATACTGGAGTCTAGGATAGAATCTTAAGTCATTGACGCTACCAATCCAAGCATCACAACAAGTCTTCTTTGCACAACAGAACATAATAAATCTACTAGTGCACAAAATATACACCACTTTTTACACAAATATGTACAATAACCCAACTTCGTTATATTAATCTAACTGAATAATACAATAGTATAGGACTCCCATACCAGGGATAATGGCCCTCATACATCCACTGATACAAGATATACAACAACTAGGGCTTGGTGTCTGTCATGATGACCACCACTCTACCCTGAACAATGTACTCTGACTGTCTAGCTGATGTAGAGCTCCTCATAGCTGCCTTGGTCGTACCCTGTACACATCTACCCGGTCCTTCAGTTCCTGATCTGCAACATCTACCTCTCAACTCCACAGCTCCATTTATGAACAACTCTCAACTGCCCACTGCTGCTCCTCAGCTACTTAGGGACTTCAACCCACCATAGTCTTCCTGTGCTGCTCCAATGAAGACTAGCATAGGGCACAGAGGGCTGCCACCTATCACTGCAAGATGTCCTTCTCCCATAATGAACATGGGATAGGAGGACTGCCCTTCTTCTGTTGTAGATGTCCTTCTCCACAAGGCAAGTCTAGGGCTGCAAACAACTCCTGGCTGATCAAACCTATGAGCTCTCCTTCTGTCACATCTAACAATCCTTTAATCCTTCAAGAGACTTGTTTCTTCGAGCTTGAAGCAAGCCTCTACAATCCTCCCAAGTTGTTCTTTAGGCTGCTCCGACTCTGCCTCATCTAGGCCCACACTTTGTCCACTCTCACGCTACCCTCCAACATACCACAAGCATCCTATACATGTTGTAGCATGTGCTCATTGGTTAGGGCATCCAACCATTAGGATGACCCTTCCTCTTGGTTGCTAACAGACTTCCACAAAACTATCCTCTCCTAGGACACCATCCACCTACATCGATTCAACTTTAACACATCAACAACCACATATACCTCATGTCATCAAGGGTTGGTGTAGACTGCTATAGGTTTGAACTTTAGTTAGGGATGTTGCCTCACTGCTACAACTCGTTTTTCTCACCAATCAGACCTCCTAATCACTACGACCTCCCTCCAACCTTATCTGCTCTTCATTGCTGTTGATCTGGGCTAGTAACCAACCCCCAAATAAGACTTATTGCCCCCTTGTACAAGGAAAACAAGGTCTGGGCCTATCTCCCAGCCTCACGACACCCTATCTAAGAGAATTAGGCATGCGGCCTAGCTGAAGCAAGCTCCTAAGGGCTGCAACCCACCTATTAGAGAGAAAACTACTCAACAAACAACCTAATACACTACCCAATCTACCCTCAATGAATGCGACAACCTCTTGAAGGTTCTTGACCCTGAAAGAGACAAACAAAGAGACACAACATGCCCTCCTCTTCCACGTCTAGCCTCTGCTCCAAATCGGTTGCCTCATAAGTGTTGTGTCTATGAAATGATGCCCATACATGCCCCAAACAACTCTACTCTTCTACAGTTCTACTCAGCCTCCAAGAACAGTCATGAAAGATGCCAACACTGCCTCCTTCTCCTTCGTTTTGGAATTTGCCCCGAACTGTGGCCTAAACAAAGCTTTCCTTCCTCTTGAGCATGTTGCTTATGTTCCTTTTGGATGTGATCTAATGCTCCTCACACACCTCTTATTTATTCTTTAAGGTGTGGCTCCAACACAATGCACATGTGGGCTTGAAAACTTGTCATGAGGCTTATAACACCTCAAGCCGACCTCAAACATCAGACACATGCCCACACACAAACTTCAAAAATTAATATCTCAAGATAGACAACTCAGATTTCAATAATTTTCAATGCCTCCGGTTGCTCCTGAAGTCTTCTATCATCTCCATCACTCACAGGTCAAAATATCCTCATGGTTTTGGCCCCACACCGATGGGCACAAAACCCCAAGCTTGGGTTCCAAGCCCACAAAGCACTTTTGTGGCACTCCAATGTCCAACCCTTGAACCCTAGGGCTTGGAGTACCTCCCAAGCTACAAATCTCAACAAATTGACTACTGTTTGTTGATAGTTGCTGATGTTTGTTTCCGAGAGAAGCCCTGGATGAAGTTGAATGAACAACTGAATGTTGTTGTGTTTGATAAAGAACTGAGATCCACCATGGCTACATTTCTAATGTTGAATTGGTTGCTGATGTTTATATGAAGAAATTAGAATGACTGAGAATCCCCTTGAAAAGGGAACACTAATTACATAGCATCATATTATGAACCATCTCTTGTAGGTTGTGTATCGTGAGACCTTGTGGTTCGGGAGATATATTGTTGATTCCTCCTATAGGTTGTGTGTCGTGAGACCTTGTGGTTTGGGAGATATATTATTGGTTCCTCTTGTAGGCTGTGTGTCATGGGACCTTGTGGTTGGGAGATGTTGATTCCTCATGTAGGCTGTGTGCCGTGAGACTTTGTGGTCCGAGAGATGTTTTGTTGATTCCTCCTATAGGTTGTGTGCTGTGAGACCTTATGGTCTGGGAGATCTATTGTTGGTTCCTCCCTTAGGCTATGTGCCGTGAGACCTAATGGTTGGGGAGATGATTTGAAATGGATGCTATGTATCTTTCCTTATGATGAGATTGATGATCTCTCCCTTAGGCTGTGGGCGGCGAGACCTATAATTGGTCGGGGAGATTGAACATAGAGAGAGAGATTTGTCTTTGTGATCTCTTCCTTAGGCTGTGGGTTGTGAGACCTATGATTGTCGGGAAGATTGGTATTGAGAGAAAAATGAAAAGTACCTCCCTATCTAAGAGGGAGTGTTGAAAAATATAGTAGCTAGGGTCTATATTTTCATTTTGAAAAATAAATGGAAATTTGAATTTTTAAATTTGCCTCCAAAATTATTTGGTTGGCTGGGTCCTTAAGAGGCACCCATTTGATCCCCACTTGAAGGCTATATAAAGGAGATCATTTCTCCTCATTTGGATACATCAACTTGGTCTCATGCATCTTTGATCCAACGAAATTACCATAGTATTCAAAACAGTAACTAGTGACTGGACGGGTCCACATAATAAACCGGGTTCAAACAGGAATCGGTCAAACTTGGACTAGTCAGATCTCATTGAATCGATTTTTAAAAAAATACATGAAATAATTAATTTTTAATGAAAAACACTATATTTAAGATTAAAAACCATGATTCCAAACCAATAGAGACAAAGTATGCAAAGTTTGCTCATCATAAGGGTGAGTATATCAAAATGGCACAGAGTGCAATACATATCATTGACAAAATACATAAGCAATGAGGCTCTAAATGGCCTATAAAGTCCAAAAACAATGCTACAAGCTATGGGGCTTGTTACCCACCACCTGTGGGTAGTGTCCATAGGAGAAATTTTTTCTCCAGATGGTCCTCGGTTGACAGCCAACAACCCCTTGTAGTCACCAGATAGCTCGATGTGCTACCATCTCCGCCACCTGAGCCAACCATGTGATCCCTCGCCCATCTGTTATGATCGTATGTTTGAAGGTGGCCCTCCTAACCCCAAAGGTATGACTTTTCATTGGTGTAGTTGAGTAATTTTGTTTACTTTTCATGGACACTTTTGGTCATAGATTGGTGGGGGGATTCGGTGGAAAGAGTGGGCTAGGTTTGTACCCTTGTTCCCTAACATGTGGCTTGGAGCTTTTCCCTTGATCCCCATTCCATCTCATCATTATATCGCATGCCACCCACCGTTTGATGGATTATCATGGACATGTTACCTCTGTTAAAGGCTGAAACCACCTAATAGGGTCCCTGATTAACCCACTATTGAGCTTGGAGACACTTGTACATGCCAAAGCCCACTATGGAAGGGCATGCCACCATGAAATGCTCCATTGATTCCATGACTTGTAAGCTCTTTTACTTGATTATTCTAATGATTTGTTGTATTGGAGGGCAAGGGGACACATTGGATCTTATGCAGGATTGGAGGTGGGTCTCCATTTGGGGCTTGGTCTCCCTATACAATGTCGTAGCCATCCAGAGGGCCACAATGGAACTTGTAGGGTGAGCGTTGAGAGCCATGGGCCTCCACCATAGTAGAGAGTACTTTGTGGATCCCCAACACCACTCATTGATTGCTTGTGTTCCACCTTTTGGATGAGGATGATGACCCTAGTTCACCATGCCCAACCAACTCCACACTTGCACCATACACTCGGCAGATGATCCGAGGTCTAGATGAGGGCTTATGATATCATCCAGCCCTTACAGATGGTTTATAGGCAATTTTGATCCACTTGGAGACCCATGAGAATGTCCTTGTGCCCCTCGCACCCACTTGGGGGCACCACAGAGATTTGCTTGGAAAATAAGGAGCCAACCCCTTGTCCATTATGCTTGAGGTCCATTTTCACATCATGGCACACTCTGGACTTCATTAGGCCTCCTCAAAGGCCCAACGACTCACTTTACAGATCATTCTACCCTCTTGAGAGACTTATTATTATGTTATTGAGCTATCTTGGTGGGTTTGTCACCAAGGGATGTTATTATTGCACATTATTTTATTATTTGGGGCTCAATTAGGCCAAATTAAAACTCATTAGTGATTGTGTAAATAGAAGCGAGGTGATCCATTTTCATCATCATCACTTGGATTGGATTAGTATCTCTTGAGAGATTTTCGCAATTTTTGCTGAGTAAATTTTTTGGAGCTTTCTTGATGCACTATGATGTTTGGATTTTCGCTATTGTCTTTGTAGCTTCTTTCTAATGCGAAGTTGATGAATGGATATACTCTCTCTCATGTAAGTCAAATTTTGATGCTATTCTTGTTATTTTATTGGTTTACTGCATGTTATGGTTATCATTATTCCTGTATGGGTTAAAGTAAATGCGAAATTCTTCTGGGAACCTTGAATAAGTAATTTAATGCATGTGTTGTACTTGAAGAGAGTGGGTGAATGTTCTTAGAGGCACCTAATAGGTTTTAAGTTACATTGGAATTTGTAGGGTGTGTTGAGAGCCATGGGCCTCCACCATAGTAGAGAGTACTTCGTGGATCCCCAACACCACTCATTGATTGCTCGTGTTCCACCTTTTGGATGAGGATGATGCACCTAGTTCACCATGCCCAACCAACTCCACACTTGCACCATACACTCGGCAGATGATCCAGGGTCCAAATGAGGGCTTATGACATCATCCTAGCCCTTACAGATGGTTTATAGGCATTTTCGATCCACTTGGAGACCCATGAGAATGACCTTGTGCCCCTCGCACCCACTTGGGGGTACCACAGGGATTTTCTTGGAAAATAAGGGGCCAACCCCTTGTCCATTATGCTTGAGGTCCATTTCTATGGACTTCATTAGGCTTCCTCAAAGGCCCAACGACTTACTTTACAGATCATTCTACCCTTTTGAGAGACTTATTATTATGTTATTGAGCTATCTTGGTGGGTTTGTCACCAAGGGATGTTATTATTGCACATTATTTTATTATTTGGGGCTCAATTAGGCCAAATTAAAACTCATTAGTGATTGTATAAATAGAAGTGAGGTGATTCATTTTCATCATCATCACTTGGATTGGATTAGTATCTCTTGAGAGATTTTCACACTTTTTGGAGCTTTCTTGATGCACTATGATGTTTGGATTTTCACTATTGTCTTTGGAGCTTCTTTCTAATGCGAAGTTGATGAATGGATATATTCTCTCTCATGCAAGTCGAGTTTTGATGCTATTCTTGTTATTTTATTGGTTTACTGCATGTTATGGTTATCATTATTCTTGTATGGGTTAAAGTAAATGCGAAATTCTTTTGGGACCCTTGAGTAAGTAATTTAATGCATGCATTGTACTTGAAGAGAGTGGGTGAATGTTCTTAGAGGCACCTAATAGATTTTAAGCCTCGAAACTTCATCTCTTTGGCAAATTTGAAGTGTAAATCTCTAATTACCTAGTTGCTGCCCTTGAATAGGCCAGCGATGGTTAATTAGGGCTCCTTATCTCTTGAAATTTCTCAATCTAGGTGTATCTTGACTCCATTAAGCCCCCTAAGCAAGGCACTGATCCTCACACCCTCTTGGTGGTCAAATTTGTCTTTCTTTTCTTCATCGCTCCCAATTTTAGGCCTAACCTTGGAAGATCACCTAGGGCATCAAGTAAAATCTTTTGTAGCCATACAGACACCTTGAAAATTGGTCCACTATTGTGCTGGAGTTTGTTCAAGAGGTCCTCCAAATTTGAAGCAAATCCAACTATGGCATCCCGAGATATCGCAAGCCCTAACTCGAGGACCATTTCTATCCCTAGGCCGATTTGGGTTAGTGTCCTCATTTTATTCAAATTTCAAAAGAAAATTAGTACTTTGATCCTTTCCTCTTCCCTAATTGGATCAAGCCCCTCCGTGATTGATAAACTCCATGAGTCCATACCCTGGACCTATTCTAGGTCCAATTGGGTTCTTTGTGGTCCCGCAACTCTACAATTCAAATTCCACAAGGATTACATAGAATCATTTTCTCCATAAGGATCCTTAAGACTAAGAAGCCCCTTGTCAAGGCATATCTGTGAAAATTTCTGAATCTAAACCAGAAACCCTATTGCAGTAAATCTGATTTACTTCTCCTACTTGTTTTCTTTAATTAATAAGTTATTTTATGAATAATTCAGGAAAACATCAAAGTAAATACACTGTAGCCTACACAATTATATAGATCAAGTGCTGAAAAATAAGTAAAGCACACAGACAAAGGACACAGATTTTTCGGACAAATGTCCTCGTAAAAACTCGTGCAGTAGTTCTGAGGGTTTATATTATTAAGCAGATTTTTTAATACAAACTAGGGTGCCAAATCTAGCTCACCCAACATAGAAAATCCTTGGCAGAACTACCTCTATCCGAAGACAGATATTTTGGTGGATCCAGTCGCTGAATGAAGAAACCCCATAGGTGCCTACGCAGTCCCCAGTGCTGCGCAACGATGGTTGCAACTAGCACTGCGCTGGGACTGTGTCACCTCTCCTAGTGGCTGCGTCACCCTCTCTGTGAGCCTTCCCGGCTCAAAAATTGATCTGTTGGATAGCTGCTCAATCTGCCCCACAGAAACCCCAACACTGCTCCTTGAGTGACTGCGTCACCCTCTCTCGCTATGTGTCACTCCTGCATGAGCCCTGCTGGCTCTGCGTTACCCCCTCTGAGCTGCGCTGTCCCTCTAGGTGCTGATCTACCTCTCTGCTATTGTATTCTCAGCCTTGGATGAAAATCCTGCTGTCGAACTACCCCTTACTACACTGAATCACTTACTTCTGATCTTCGTCTGAGCACTACTCTGTTAGAAGAATTCGATCTCTTAGATCCATTGTGTGTGTTCTCCAACTGACCCCAAGCCTTCCTTTAATACTTTTCCAGTTGACGAATCAACGGCCATGGTCGAATTCTAATCGACGACTAAGATTAGAAAAGACTTGATCCTTGTCACTTAGAACATTCTCACCCACATGTTTAAATTGATTCACTTTAATTATTTAATTTCCCTAAGTTAGACTTAGGGTCCCCATTAAAATAATTAATTATTTGAATAACTTAAGCTCCTGGTGGAATTTCTCCAAACGATTTCTGGCTCTTGGAGATCTCATGTGTCCTAGCCCCTCCACAAAGTTTCGGAGCTAGAGCACATTCGATGCTACCCAAAAATCAACAATATCTTCTAAACCTAGGCTCAAGTATCCTCTTAGCCCTTCCTAAAGAGCCTATCACCTTGTCTCTCAAGCAAGCTATTCAATTGAGTCTCTCTTATGAATAGGCTTTTGTTATCACTCCATGTCTTATCATTGAATCCATCTATTCTTGTGATTCCTCTCATACCGTGACTCCTCCCATTGGTGAAAGATCGTAAAGAGCAGGGAGCTTTAGCTAAGGTGACAATGGGCAACTCCATTGTTGCCTCTTGACCTAGTAGTTGCTCTATAGGATCCCATCCTAGGACCCTTGCTAGTTTGAGCGGTAACAGGGAAATTGGCCTATTACAAGACTACAAGTCTACAGGAACATATCAGTGATCAACATGATCATTCCTCATCATGATCAAACTCATCGCCACTACTAGACACAGGATCATCAACAAGAGCTACATAAGCATCATTTGGATCAGAGTTAGAGGATGCCTCAACCTCATCTGCAACCTCAGTCGTAGCACTAATAACAATAGAATTAGACCTAATGGAAGCACGAGTTGGTCGAGTTGCACGACTAGTGCCTTCCATTGGTTGTTTGCCTTTGCTTGATTCGATTACTAATTTTGGTTTCGATTGCACTACTAGATCTGCATTGGGATCAACCCCGTTTAATGCCATGTTAATATCAAACTCAACATCAAACTGAGGATCTTCAGTCTCCTCCACCCATTTTGATGTTGGATCAATATTGTCCAACACAATGGGATCTAGATCAAGTCTTATATTCATCATTTGGTTGCGCCTTAGTCGAAGGTTGTATTGCACGAAGACAAGATCATTTAATCGTTTTTGTTCCAAATGGTTTCTCTTCTTCGTGTGTATGTGCTAAAACACAGACCAATTGCACTCACAACTTGAAGCACTGCAAGTTTGGCTGAGGACGCTAACTGCAAACTTTTGCAATTAAGGACATTGGCCGCCAAATGATTCCCACCAATGTGCTGCAAAGAAAAAGACACTAGTTAGTAACTTAGTTCATTTCATTACTTATTTACATACAATTTGAATTGTAAATTTGTAAACAATTGAAATTTAAAAGAAAAACAAATTGGAATTGCTTACCTGGTTGATCCACATCTCTTGCCATCTTTGCCAAGTTTTTGCCAAAGGTACTGGTTTCCATATTGAAAAGAGTAAGTTGTCTATGTATTTACAAATGGTCGGAATGGTTAGGGACTGTTGTCGCCCGGACTGTACATGCACCGCGACCACTGCTAACGGCGGGGGCTGTCACTCTGATCCCCGCCCACTTCGTTCTAGTTGTCTCCCAACAACAAGCTATGGGGGCTAGTCCCTATGGAATGCGGTGAAAGAAAACAAGTTGGGAACCAACTTGTTTGGGAGACACAGATGAGTGACCTAGCTACTCGGTTAAATTTAGCAAGATTTATGATTAGATTAGATTTTAAGTATGAGACAGTGCCTTATGAAGTCACAATTCTTGCTTAATTTAGCTACCTAGCTACTCGGTTAAATTTAGCAAGATTAATGATTAGATTAGATTTTAAGTATGAGACAGTGCCTTATGAAGTCACAATTCTTGCTTAATGAAATTAATGCCAAGTAACTGGATGGACACCCGCTGCTTAAATGATTGACTTACCTATATGATGTGAAAACCCTAGAAGCTATGTGTGATGCAAGGATGTTGGTAAATTTTAAATTAAATGCCTAGTCTAAGTAGAGCCTCTCCTTAACTGTTTTTAGAAACAATCTTCAGAGTAGGTTGTGGGATGGAAGCCAACGGGAAGTCGGCAAAGGCCTAATTAACGATACCTCCCCCTATGTTCCAACCACCCAGTGCCTTCGACGTTGCAAAGATTGTGGCTCTGATGACTGCAAGGTCACTGTGTTAGCCACCAAGAAGGGATGAATCCCTCAAGCTAATCAGGAAAGGGTTACCCTAGGAGTCTATCAACCTAGCTTATGCTAGGAGTTAAATTTTTAATGCAAGCTAGATCCTAGAATGCTTATGCAAGATGGATTGAGTGAAGTCCGCTTGAGTTAAGATTGTTTATGTTATTTAAGTACTTAGTGTTAATTATCTTATAGCAAGAGTACTTAACAATGATTTAGATAACAATCTTAAGACAATATAGGTGCTTAAAGATACAAGTGTCAATGTTCAACAATATTCCACAAGATGCTTAGAAGAAATATCTAATTCAATAATGGTTACTTGAGACTACTTAAGATATGCCAATGAGATGCTCACTTAGAATGATAACCAATGAAACTTAAGATGCCAAATGCTTAAGATAGACAACTAAGATATCAGAGTCTCTTAAGATTATGATCTTTAACTTAGAACAAATTTTTCGATGATTTCTTAACAATGCCTCGATTGGATGTCAAACACAAGGACGCCAATTATGTTGGTCTTTGTAGCATCGTTTGTGTTCTAGCCACAAAACTTTGTGGAGAGGCTAGAATACATGAGATCTCCAAAACCCAGAAATCGTTTCTGGAAATTTCGCCTGGAAGTGTCTCAATTAGATTATTAACTGATTTTTAAATATTTCCCAAGTCTAAACTTAGGGAATATGGTTAATTAATTGATATTAATTGAGATAAGACGAGAATAGTCTAGAAACTCACACAGATCGATCTAGAGATGATCCTAGCCATCGATTGTGTTTTAATCTTCGTCGTTGGTGCTCCAATAGAGGATTATAAGAGGAGGTCGATGTGGTGATGGAGAAAACACTTGTAGAGTTTGATTTCTTGGCAGATTGATTTCTTGAGTAGCAACAACTAGTTGTCGGAGAGAGAGTCAGATCGAAATAGTGAGAGAGGGGCAGAGATAGTGAGGCTGGAGGAGGCATTCCAGATCCAGCAAGTGCGTTTGCAAAGAGGCAGAAGAGCCACAGAGAGGCTGACGCTGGGGCAACGCAGTAGTCTCTAGAGGCAAAATCGATTTGCTGAGAAGGAGAGACGTTTTTAGTTCCAGAGGCCGGGAAGGAGTCCTAGAGTGTTGGAGAAGCATCTTTCTAGTCAATAGAAGGAAAAACGACTTCATCAGAGACCAATCTAAGTCTAGACGTCAAATAGGGTGCGCAGAGGCTGATGCAGAGTGTCAGAGTGCCGAGTTTCTAAAGGTAGGTTGTGTCAGGAGATTGCCTGTGCGGTGAGGAAAATTCATTACTAGATTTTTGCTAGTATTTTCTCTGTAGGGTTGCCAAATTTTGGCATCTAGTTGTACTCAGAACTTCTCACTGCTGCATCGGTTTTCCCGCATTAGGTTTTTCCGGGGACTTTTGTCCAAAAATAATTGTGTTAATTTTATGTGTGTGTGCTAGCATTTCTTCTCACGTTTATTCTTCCGCAATTTTATTTGTGTAGATTGCAGTGTGATTTATTTAGTATTTGACGTAGGAAACAACAAATAAATTGTTAAATAAAATTAACAATTAGGAGAATAATTTCCAGTTGTCGCAATAGGATTCCGGTTTGGAATTTTCGCATGGTATCAGAGCGCAGTTGATTAGTTGGAGATCTTAGAGGTGAAAGAAGAAGGAATTTCACTGTTCAGTGTGGGCAACAAATCGAAATTTCCAAGGGCAGCGCAGTCATTTTGCCAGGAGGTCGAGGTACTTGAGGAGATTCAATTTTTTTGAGTGTGGGGCAGAAAAATTCAATCTCTCTAGATCGAGTGTGTTAAAATTTGACAGCTAGGGATGAATTTCTACTAGAAAAAATCATATCATTCAGTTCTATTTGAACTCAATGTTATCAGAAACGAACTGGTGATCGAATCGAAAAACATTGTGGACCGGGAACCAGTTGAAACCAGACTGGAACTGGTAAAAAACCAGAAAAAAACCGGTTTACCAAAAACACAAAATATTCATATTTTAAAGAAAAACATATATATATTCATGTGCATCCATATGAATCCAAACCATTTATAAACAAATATGCAAAAGTTCTCATTTATATAGCAAGTAATAATGCATATAACCAAAATAACACTTAGTACAAAACATCGCTGAACCAAAAACCATCAAGCAGCAGGGTCTAAAAGGCCTTTATAGTCCAAAATAACATGATAGTGTGATACTACAGTCTACAACTACAACCTACAAGTGCTAATTGTCAATGTCATCATCAGAATCATCATCCTGAAAGAAAAAGCGTAGCATGTCGAGTCAAGATTGTGTTTAAGTGATGGGTACATTTTTAGTAGAGTCATGATAGAGGAGTTCGACAACCATTGCCACTAACATCAAAGCACATAGAGGGATTGGTTTTCTTTATTAAATACTAATTCCTTACCCTCGTACATGACAAAATCCAATGGAAATGTTGCAATCCCTGCAAATCCTGTTATCTTGAAAAATTGTTAAGTTTGCTGGATTTTGAGCGAAATCTAAAATTCTACTTTCTCCGTATGAAATCCAATGAGGTTGGAACCACTCTCAAACATCCCGAGTCATTTCATGGTAATGTTAAAAATTTAATTAAAAGGATGGAAATGAAAGATTAAGGAGAATGGAAATGCATTGCAATAATAGGACCATAGGCTTGAATATTAGGTTGGCCTAGTGGAGAATTAGATGTGGGCCAACCAATTGAAAAAAAAAATTACGTTGACTTGAGAAGGGACAAACTGAACAAAACCGGTCTTGAACTGGCCGGTTTGGTACCAAATCGGCCGGTTCCTTTATAGAATTGGTCGGTTTGGTACTGAATCGGCCAATTCCAGATTGGAGTGCTGGTTCAGACTCGTTTTTCCTCCAAACAGGTCAAACCGGCCAGTTTTGCAGAACTGGTTCGGTTCCGATAACAGTGATTTGAACCACCTATAATAAAATTTCATTTCTAACAATTCTAATATGACTTTCCAAAAATAGTTAGTCACATCTCAATTTGGAAGTGACTTTCCAAAAATAGAAAGTCATGTCTAAATGATCGAGGATGATCTCGACATATGGAATCCACTTTAAAATCAAATCAATCATGATTATACAAGTCAAGAATAAATTTTTTTATCCTTACTAGTATTATTAATATTATGATACTATAGTCTAAAGTCATTTACCTTTCATGGATTAATAAAAACGAATTCTGTCATGAAATAAGTAAATTAAATTGAGAATCTCTTACTTGACAAATTGAATCTCTCTCTTGGAATAAAATAGTAACTCCACACTTAAGAGAATGTAACTCTCCCTCACTAATTCAATGTATGGTAAAAGTGTAACTCCTCCTCATTAAATGCACTTGTAACTCCCTCATTCAATTCGATTTATAACTCTCATCAAATCGATTTGTAATTCGATTACATAATAAAAATCCATAACTTTGGGGTTGGAAGGCCCATCTTCAAACATACGATCATAATAGATGGGCGAGGGCACATAGTTGCTGGCTTAGGTGGCGGAGAATGTTGGCACATCAGGCTATTTGGTGGCTGCAAGGGGCTGCTAGCTGCCGACTGAAGACAAATCTAGGAGAAAATTTCTCCTATGGGTGTCACCCACTGGTGGTGGATAACAAGGCCCTCCCATTCAACCTCCCTTTTTCCCTCTCTTGCTCAGAATCAAATTTCCTCAAGGGGTACGAATTCCCTCCTTGAGGTGCCCCCCAAATTCCATTATCTAATTAATTTTTCCCTTCTCTCTAATGTTTTGGTGCCTCCCTTCTCTCAAATTAAAGTGGTGCCTCCTCATCCACTTTTCCTAAGTTTTATGCCCAAAATTTTCCCCATCACCAAAATTGAAAAAATTTGGAACTCACTCAACAAAATTAATTAATGGGGATATTACAGTCCTCCTCTCCCAAATTTTGCTTGTCCTCAAGCAACTGCAATGCCGGATGCTATAATATTTTCTCTCCTTCCCACGTGGCATCCTCCTCAGACAGATCTTTCCACCTAACAAGAAACTCCTTAATGACCCTGCTCCGGAGATTCCTCTCCCTCACCTCCAAAATGGCCTCTGGAATTAATACCAAGTGCCCCTTATAATCCATAGGTGGTAACTCCATGGCTGCTATAGCTTGCTATCTCAAAGCCTTTTTCAGGCAAGAGACACGGAATACATTGTGTACTTTGCTCCTGGGTGGGAGCTCCAGCTCATATGCTACCTCCCCAACTCGCCTTGTCACCCTGTAAGGCCCATAAAAACATGGCTTGAGCTTTTCAACCCCCTTTTGCTTCAATGTGGACTGCTAGTACGGTTAGAGTCTCGAGAAGACTAGGTCCCCAACCTCAAGGTGCCTCTCAATCCTGCCCCTGTCCGCATGCAACTTCTCCTGATTTTGTGCTTTGTGCAGGTTATCCTTGAGAGCTTTAAGGATGTACTGACAGGAGCTCTAAGGATGTATTGACTCTCCTGTATCCAATCCTTGGCTCCTGGGGCCTTGCTGTCTCCAAAAACCATGTCAACGAAAGTCAATGCATCATAACTAGCGCTAGGTGTGATTTTGGTCCCCACAAGGCGAAACAACTCCTGCCAAAAACCTCCAATAAATCTGCTATCCTTGTCACTCACTATGGTCTTTGACAAGCCATGCAACCTGAAGACGTCCTAAAAAATAACTTAGCCACCTGTGGATTTGAATATCGGCTTGGAATGGCGAAAATGTGGGTGAATTTAGTCAACCTATCAACTACCAAATAGATGCAGTCTCACCCCTGTATTGCTGGGAGCATCTTGATGAAGTCCATCGAGATGCTCTCCCATTTCCTCTTAGGAATGGGAAGAGGTTGCAATAGACTAGCTGGATGAGACGCCTCCCCCCCCCTGTTCCTTTGGCAAACCTCGCACTTCTGTACATGCCTCAGGACGTCTCGCTTGAGACCCCTCCATGTAAAATGCTCCTTGATTTCCCGGTAAGTTTTGAGAAACCTCGGGTGTCTTGCCATGGGCGAATCATGTGGCGCATGCATAATCCTCTCTCTAAGAAACTAAGAAAATCTCCTAACGAAGAACCTGTAATAAGTACATACGCCCAGGAATCCTCTCAACTTTGTCACGTTTTTGAGTGTAGGCCAGTCAAGTATATCTCAAATCTTCTAGTGGACTCTAACTCCATCCTCCCCTATCACGTGCCCCAAATACAACATCTCTGTCAGCCCAAACTTGCACTAGGACATCTTGGCATAAAACTGATGCTCCTCCAAGATGCACAACACCAACTCCAAGTGCTGTAGGTGCTCCTCCCAAGTCTTGTTGTATATAAGTATATCGTCAAAGAAGACCAACACATATCTACGTAACTGCTTGCGGAACACATGGTTTGTGCAAGATTGATGCAAGGTTACTTTGGAGAGGAAGCGGGGAGCGGGAGTGGAGAGCGACATTTTCAAAAGCTCCCAGGTCGGGAGAAATCAAGAGCAAATTTTTATATAATATATATTTTGATGCATATATGTCAACAAAAACATGTACAATGATGAATTAGATATAAAAAGCATAAAAAACATGGATTAAACCATATAACATCAGTCATCTAGAAGTTATAATCTTCATCAACCACATCCACAAGTTACAAGTTCTCATTTATATAGCATGTAAGGGTGCACACAATCAAAATAACATCGAGTGCAATCCATCTCTGAACCGAAAATACATAGACAAATAGGCTCTAGATGGCCTCTAGCATCCAAAAAAATCACGCTACAGCAAATAGCTACATATCATCAAAATCATTGCCTATCTTGAGATCTTTTTCATTAATATCACCCTCTAAGCAATTAACATAAGATAGAAAAAATGTAGCTTGTCAAGTCAAGATTTTGTTTGAGTGATGGGTAAATTTTTAGTAGGGTCATGATAGAGGAGTTCGACAACCAATGTCACTAACATCAAGGTACATAGAGGGCTTGGTGCTCTTGAATCTTGATTAAATACGAGTTTCATACCCTAGTACACGACAAAATCCAATGGAAGCATTGCAATCACCCCAATCTTGAAATCATGAAAAACTGACATGTCTGTTGGATTTTGAGTGAGATCTAAAATTCTACTTTTTCCATATGAAATCCAATGAGGTTGGAACCACTCTCAAACATCCTGAGTCATTTCATGGTAATGTTAAAAATTTAAGTAAAAGGATGAAAATGAAAGATAAAGGATAATGTCACTTTTTTTCGTATTGATTCAATTTTTTTGTTGAAATTCTCAAGCAACTATTGAAATTTGAAATTATGTAGTGAGTTTCAGGTGTTGTAGGTTTTAAGACTGAAATATGAATGACTCAAGTGTATTTATGTTGAAATTGGATTGATGCTGAATATTGAATTTGTTTCACAAATTTCCAATATATTTAAAATGCACATTGGCATACTTTCTGAAACTTTTTCGTATCAAATGTTTTCGGCATTGTATTTTTCCTTCTTGTTTTTCTATGATGTACCTCTTGTACATTATAGCTCTCCCTATAGTAGTTGAGGAGGTTGTAAGAGTAATTCACTGCCTAGACCTCTGCAACACATGATTTTCACTGTTGGCCAAATATGTTGCACTACCTCATAGATATATAATCTTGTACTGTATGCTTGATTTAACATGTTTATTATTTAGAAGGATCAAGCCTTATGTGATTCTTTGATGTAATGCTCCTGCCATAATCTCAAGTTCCCTAGAACACTTTTGGTCGTTGGTAACGATCAAACATAATTTGTATTTCATTGTAACATAGAAATTAATCCATATTTTGAAGAAGCACTACCTTATCTTCTGGTGGATTTCAATTTTCTAGTTCAAATGTCATACGAGTTGAAAGTTACACAGTTGTTTTGTTGACTACAATTCATAGGTTAATGAAAAAATGCTCTGCTTGTTACCTCTAAATAGGATTTGTATCCATATTGCTAAGTCAAACTAGAAGAGTTTGCTATAGATTCTACAGTTTGGTACTTCTGTTTTATGGTTGGTTCGCTTTCATAATCTTTAAAATCTGCTAAATGTGTATTTTGTGTTTCAGGGTATGCACATTCTCATGCATGGGAATGAGCATGTACTTGGACGCACAGTGAAAGAGACAAGCTGCCAATTTGAGTCACCAAATGTCAGTGGGAGGCACTGTAGAGTCTATCGGAAAAAAGTGGTGCTTGAAAACACGGAGCAGTCAACTGGCACTTGTTATTTTGTTTTCCTAAAAGATTCCAGGTACAGGAGCATCTTTGCTTGAATTCTAGGGATTGGTTAGCAATGCATTGTCATATCCCAATCAATTTGTTATCTGATTGTTTGAGTAATTGTGTAGCTCGAATGGAACATATCTTAACTGGGAAAAGCTGAAAAAGGATTCCCCTGAAACACAAGTTCGACATGGTGATATCATATCTTTGGTTAACCCACCAGAGCATGGTAAGATTTATATGCATCTTATTCTCAAAATTTATATGATTTGTGATTCTGGATCTTCCAAAACTATTGAAATCAGTATAATAGTGGTATAATCTGAAAATGCACTACTAATTATGGATAAAAGTCTTGCTTCATATTGTTAATGTTAAGACTATATAGATAGCTAATGCACTGAAACTCCTAGATGCATGACATTTTGAGGAAGCTCAAAGAGTACTAGAGAGTTTTAAATTAGTTGCAACTCTTTGTGCAATAATGTGAAGAGTTTGTGAGACCCTATTGATAATCATGGATGAAGATGGAATTGTATTAATGCACTTATGTGGCCAAAAACTGTCCGTGGGATTGAAAAACACAATGTGTTGAAAATCGCGGTCGGGATTAAATCGGCGAGGGGAAAAAATCGTAAAAATCGGGAAAAAATCGGTAAAAATCGGGAAAAAAATCGGCACATACAAAAATATTCATTTTTTTTCAAATTTTTTAATATCTAATTCCCCCACAACATAAAATAAATGCATTGACACATAAATATGAAAAAAAAACTAATATATAAGATGTGTAATATCATGTCTAGTGCTACATCACACATAATAGTGAATCATATCCTGAATACTAAGTCCTGAGTCTCAACTCAACCTCAAAATATCAACAAAAAATATAATAATGTATCTCATATCATGAGTCATAATGTTATATACAAAGGAATGCACCAAATAACCTATAATACTGATTTGCTCTGCCCCTCTTGCAAGAAAATGTAACAGCTTTCCCTCTAGACGAAGAAGCTAGCGGGGCTGGCAATGGACTTTGTTGTGCTCTAGAACCTGAAGCGCGAGAACCTAAATCACTAGGAGCTAAAGGAGGCAGACCATGTCCTCTACCGGTAGCAGGGGTAGGTGGTGTCACCTCCTTCTCCTGCTGTTGCTCCTCCTCCTCCTCCTCCTCCCCCTCCACTACCTCCTGCTCTATCCAATCAGGGGCTGACTCCATGATAGGCCTCTCTGTTGGGTGTGGAGCTTGATTATCTTGTTTATTTTGTATCACAACGTTGAACTCGTGTACCTTAATGGGGCGGCAATGCCACCCGAAATTAAACGCTGCCTGGGGGGTCTAGGGGGGGTGGCTGCGACTTTATGGAGCCCCCCCCCCCTGGTGGGGGGTTTCGGTGGCAGCGCCCTCGAAGCTAAAAACAGATGTAAAATTGCCCTGTAAAAGTACAGTAATTTTTAGTCAATCTGGGCCATTCATTAGGCGGATTGTGCCCTCTCAAGATGACTTCTCCTCATCCTTAACTCTCTTTCTTGCCCTCTGTCTGCAAAAATGATAAAAAAAAATCGATTTTTGAACTTATTGGGTCGCTGTTTGATGGGCCCACGATTTTTACCGAAAAATCGCGATTTTTTGGCGATTTTTAAAAAAAACTGCGATTTAATCGTGATTTTCAAAACACTGGAAAAACAACTTAGAATATAGTGTACATCTACCAAGTGAGTGCTTGACACATTTCCTGAGAAAAATACATCTAAACAAAGTATAGTTGTAAGTTGTAATGAATAAAAGAGAGGAGCAGTAAAACAATTGAACTATATGTTATTGCAAGTAATTGTCTACCTTTTGTAGTTACTACACATAATTAGGATAGAATGAGATCAAGTGAGGTGAGGACTAATTGATGTTTAGCTTGTGATGACTAATTGATATTTAGCTTGTCTTTACGACATTGAAGGCAAGACCTAACGAAGAACATTCATAGCCACCTAAGCAACATAAGGCATTCAAACAGGGCCCGTGTCCCATATCCTATGTGTTAGACTCCGATATGTGAGGGCATGTGTCAAACACATTTTTGGCTCTAGGACACGTGTTAAACACATGTTGAACATGTGCCTTCATTGTGTCCCCTATAAAAGAGGTCGGCTGTGCATAAAAACATGTTTTCCCTTCATTTGAGCTCATTTTACTCAACAAGTTGAAGTTATGAAATATTTTAGAGTGTAGCTGTGGCGTATTGTGCAGTGTTAGAAGGGATTCCAAGTGCTACACAACTGGATTAGTCTACTAAGTTTCAAGTTTTTTCCTACTATAGGTCATTGTCTTCCTCATTTCACAGACGCTGGTTCAATCTGTTGAAGCTTGTGGTAGCTTCGAAAAGCCTTCTATATGAGCTTGGTGTCTTAGCATGTAGGAGATGGTTAATTGCATCTTTAGGTGCTTGCTTGGTGGAGTAAGTGATTTATGACTCGTTTCCTAAGTCTAACTTAGGAAAAGTACAATAATTAAAGTCAATTAATTATTGTGGACTATTAAGCCAAAGTACCAAGGATAAATTAAAAAAAAAATATAAGTAACTTAGATATGATCTCAATTGTTGATCTCAGTTAAGGTGAGATCTAATTTCAACCGTTGATATCAAGTGAGTTGAGATCTAATATCAACCATTGATCTCAAGTGAGATGAAATCTAATCTCAACTGTCCATCACTTAGGATATTAGGGTTAGGGATTTGAATTAATGAAGATTAATAAAGAGAAGCCTAAGGAAGAGGTGTGTTTGAAAGTGTAACTAGGTCGGTCTTCGTATTGACAATGTAATTATGTATTTACGTAAAGAAGAAGACAAAGATAATAAAATGTATTTTTGGTTGTACTTGCTTCATGGGTTTCATGAGCAAGATTTTATAGACTTCTTCTTGATGTCTATTAGGGTTGTCTTCTAGTTACAATTGTAATTAAGTGTCTAGTAAATGAAGAGTCTAGTCATCAATATATGCTCCAGACCTTGTCACAAATCCTTGAATAAATGGCTATGGACAACCTTCATCAATGTTGAAATATAAGCTTCAATACAGTGAAGAAATGCCTCATTAAATGCTGGAGTAATTACACTTTATGTCAACCTATATATCAGTAACTAAAGTCAGCCTACCCATTAGCTGAATGGTCGGCCTAAAGGCAGAGATGACACCACTATATAAACTCGGATTCTGCGGATCATTTGAAGTGGATAGGAATGCGAATCACTCTAAAATAGTACGAAAGTGTAGGTGCAGTGTGGAAGTGTTGGTGCAGTGCGGATTAGTGCAGATTCTTCTGAAGCTAACTGCAGACTAAAGCCAAGAATATAAAGCTGAGCAGAGGTCCTGAAACATAAATTTAAGGGCAGTCAGTTTGAAGGAAGAATTTGCTAAGACACTCCTACATTTCATGAAGTGAAGACAGTGATCATAAGAAGAAAGTAGTCTTAAAGGTGAGTAAGAGTGAGGAAGGTAAATCTGTGATTTACCTTCGTAACTACAATTCAGTTGCAAGTGTATGCAAGGTGAAGATAATTCAGTCCCAATATTTGACTGAGCAATAAGAAGTGAAACTTGGAGACCAAGTTCTCTAGTACCAGTGCAGAACAATGCAGATTGTTGAAGAAGAGAAATATAATGTTTGAAAAGGCAGTGACAAGGACTTGGAGGCATTCCTAGGTCAAGGCTTTGAGTCTGGGTCATGGTACTTGTCATTTGAAGATCAATAAAGAGAATTCTTTGTGGGTTTTCCTCTCCAAGAGGGAGAGGTTTTGCGTTGGCTCTAGGAGCCTAATTTTATGTCTTGTGCATTTTGATAATTGACTTGATGAAAGACTAACTAAGCTAAAGAAAAGAAGACATAAGTAACTCAAGTAAGCTCACAAGTAATTATCAAGAAGAGAATTTGTATTAAACACCAGCCCTCCAAATTCTCAACAAGGTGAAGACACAAGACAAGAGGCAACCATTGCATTTTGAGAAAACGATTTTCTGAAAGAGGCTCATTTAGATTGAGGAGAAAGGGGAAGAGTGTAGGGTGATTTAGGAGTATTTCTAAGAGGCTGAGATTTGGAGATTAAAGGATCACTTAGGAGATTAGGATTAGGGATTTGAATTAATGAAGATTAATAAAGAGAAGCCTAAGGAAGAGTTGAAGACACAAGACAAGAGGCAACTACTGCATTTTGAGAAAACGATTTTCTCAAAGAGGGAGAGGGCGATTTCTTAGAGTGAGAGGCTCATTTAGATTGAGGAGAAAGGGGAAGAGTGTAGGATGATTTAGGAGTATTTCTAGGAGGCTGAGATTTGGAGATTGAAGGAGGCCGAATTGTTTTGTTTTTAAGAGTAAAGAGTAGAAGGATTATATTAATCCGTGCCCATACGCGGCAAAAAGCTGAGGGAATTACAGATTGAGTACAATGCTATCCATGGGCAACAAAATTTGCATACTTTTCATCCTAACTCAATTCTTTTCCAAAATTACAAAAAATCACATATCTACTTGATTACCTATACCCTACAGAACTGATTCAAAAGAAAAATACATTTATATTTCGTCATCAAAAAACAAGAAACACAAGGGGCTGGCTAATCCTCCATTGCAACTGGACAATTGAGATCATTTCCAGTAGTTTCTTCATCAGACCGATAGTTCTTTTCTTCAAGTTTGATTTGGAGGTCCTCAATTTGCATTCGGAAAGCGTCAATTTCATCCTCTAATTGACGAATCTTCAGGCTCTTTTCAATTTGCCTCTCCTGCATTTCGTAAGCCTCCTTTTGCTGTTGATGTAGATATCTTTGCATAACTGCCAAACCCTCCGTAAGTTCAACATGTTCCTTGACACAAAGACCACACTCTGGAGATGGGAATTCTGTCTATGGAGGGTTCCTCCCCCGTTCCTTAACTGAATGCCTTGTCATTTTGTCCGAACGAGGGTGACGACGGCCCTAGGAACTCGAAATCGAGGCCACCTCATGGGTATGACTCATTGCATCCATGTAAACGACAAATGGAAACTGATAGAAAGGATTACTAGAACAGAAAGGATAAGCACAGAGCCCAACGAAGACCACACAAAAAGGATAATCACAGAGCCCCTCAATTGTCAAACTCTTTTCAAATGTACCGAACTGGACCCCCTCTGCAGATACTAGCTCACACTCCCGAGGGTGACTTCCCTCTGAACCCACTACCATGAAAATGTGAAAATTCTAAATTGGAATCCTATTGCAGCAACTGGAAATTATTCTTCTAATTGTTATTTTAATTTAACAATTTATTTACTGTTTACTACGACAATTACCGAATAAATCACACTGCAATCTACACAAATAAACTGTGGAAGAATAAATGCTGGAAGAAATGTTAAATTTGGACAACTAGGTCCAAACTCCATCTTGTGATGCTCAGATGAAGATTCCAATATTTGTATTGGATTCCTCTTTCGGAGAGGTGTAAAATCGATATAAAATTGATTTTAATCTGATGAGCAGAACATTTATTTCGAATTTATTATTTATAATAAATTTAAGTGCAAGTCGGCCTTAAGGTTTTACACCCCCAACAGATGTGTCACACACCTCAATGATGGATATAAATACAGTGAACGTTGGAGAGCATTTCACTCACTCAACATCACACATCTTCTCCTCTAATTATCTACGAGCATCTGAGAAGCAGTTTCATCTCCCACGTGAGAAGAAGGACGAAATCTACTGCAGCAAAAGGACGAAATTTACCGCAGCAAATTTTCTGCAGTTAGGGTTTCTGGGGAAGTTTGACCAGCGTTGACTTTGGTCAACGCATGGTCCGTTTGAGCTGAAATTTTGTGGAGAGTTCGATTTTTGAAGGCCATACTCATTGGCACAAAAATCGAGGTCAAAGGGTTGATCGAAGTTGGAGCTGCGTTGACTTTATTATTGCTACAATGCGTTGACTTTTCTAGGGTTGACTTTGAGTTGACTGGATGATTTATTTGAGGATTGTTGTGACACATTTTGGGTTGGCCGACCAAGAAGACTTCGTTGGTTGAAGCATCCTGCTGACCGCCGTAACACACCAACACATTCTCCTGTTTCTGGTTTGTCTTCTATAGATCCACTGGTATGTTCTATTAGCGTTTTTACTTAACTGTTTATGTGATTGCTGTTATAAAAGTAAAGTTGCATCAAGCATAGAACATCTACAAAAATTTACAAGAAATGCTAGCACACATAAAATAACACAATTATTTTTGGACAAAAGTCCCCGGAAAAACCCAACTCTGGAAAACCGATGCAACAAGTGAGGGTATTATTTTATTATGCAACAGTGAAATCTTAGTACATCTATGGATGCCCAACTGAAAATCCAAACAACAAGAAAATCTGGGCAAAACACTGAAAGGAATTACCTTTCTCCAACAAGCAATCTCTGGCACAACTTGTCTTCAGCAAACTGGCCATCCAAACCTCAGCGTGAGCCCCTCTGCGCTGCCTCTGCGTTGTCTCCCACACGTATGGCTCGAAACTGCCTCTGATGAAGTCGCTCTGCTTCCAGGGGTTGAGGAAATCGTCTCTCCGACCTTCTACAACCTCTGCTCAGACTCTAGAACTGAGAATGATTTTTCTCACCACCAAATCGATCTGCATGCTGAAGCTACTGCGCTGCCTCTTTACGATAACTCGACCCTCTTGCTACGACCTTTCCGGATTTGGAATACTTCCTCCAAATCACTATCCCTGCCCCTCTCACTGCTTCGATCTCTCTGACTCTCTCTCTGACAACTGCCTGTTGCTACTCTGGAAATCGATTTGCCAATGAAATTCAACTGCTGAAGTGTATGGTGTGTCTTTGTAATATCCCCAAGTGGGATATTTTACTGAATTTGCCTAAATCGACTTATACCTCAAAATATGCCACAAATTCAACATGTATTTAACAGAAGATTGCCATGTAAAATTAAACACATAAAATACTACAATCCAATACCACATAGAACTGGAATAAACTCAGCTTTATTATAAATAACATAAATAATCTCTTTGACTTCCTCCGACATCCGCTTGTTGCTACTCTCGGGAAATCGATTCGCCAATGAAATCCAAATCGCCGAAGTGTATGTGTGTCTTTTGTAATATCCTATGGGATATTTTACCCAATTTGCCTAAATTGACTTATACCTCAAAATATGCCACAAATTCAACATGTATCTAACAGAAGATTTCCATGTACAATTAAATGAATAAAATACTGCAATCCAATACCACATAGAACCGGAAGAATCTCAGCTTTATTATAAATAACAAAAGGGTTTACATATAGATCTAACCCAGAAAGAGCTGAGATGGAAAACTGGCCAACAATACAATCTGTTGCATTGCTACACGACGATGGCCTCCAAAACTGAACTGCTGCACTCTCCCTCCGGCAACAGCTACCACTGCATCCATTGAAGCACCTCTTGAAGATTTGAATGATCCTCACACCAATCTCTGAAGCTCTATGAAACTCCTAAGTGAAGTCTCCTCAAGAGAGTTGGGTTGCCGTCCAACACTCACAAATCACCCGAGGGTTTCCGTCCTGGGGCTACGGCTGAAGTAGAGAACCACGGTCTCACACCTCTTATACAATAAAATAACATGATCCCAAAGATATCTCCCAATGGCCTCCTCCCTTTTTTTTATAGATCTCTTGGAGTCTTCTAGAGCATTATTTTATTATTATTTTATTCATGGAGCACTTTTCCCTTTTATTAAAATATTCCTTTTTAATGCAAAAGGGTAAATTGGCTACCACGCCTCCTCCAGTGACTGAAATCCGTGTCTAGCTGCCCCACCATGTAGATATCTTTGTCCTGGTTCCAATGAGCTATTACACTAAGGTGTTCCATCATGTATTCCTCTCGAAATGCCACCTTGAGTGTAATCAACTGAGTTAAGCCCAGAAATAACTCAAATTTCCGAAAGTTATCGGAATGCATCGAAATGAAAGCCAAACCGCTTGGATGATGGATTATATCAAGCGAATGCCTCCGGAAAGCATGAAAACTCCTCAAAACTCCCCTCCGAAAAGCTCCCCGAGCTCCGCCGATAACACCAACTGCACTCCGTGACCCGTCCTCCGTCTTAACTCAAGACTCAACCCGTCTGTCGTAGAAGGCACCAAATGGAATATTATAAATCTTCGCTTCTGATTGCCCTCAAGCAATCGAAATATGTGGGCCACTCTGTTGGCCCGCCGCATCTCAGACCTAATGCTTGGATCCCATACCAACCTCTCGGTGCCGGCGGTGGCGGCATCCGTGTCAAACCTTCGAATCAGACTTGGGCCGTCTGGATCCCAAATCGATCTTCTCTGTCTCCATTTCAACAAACAATCCTCCCGGATCCCATCGCCACCATGGCCAATCATCGCCCAAGTCCCACGGCTCAGACTGCGCACTGCCTCTGGCTATGACTGATGCTCTAAGAGGTGAAGACCATGACTCCTGCTGCGCTGTATCTGTGACTGTGTAAGCTGTCCCATCAACTGTGTACCAACTCATCACCTCTCTCCAATCCAAGCCCTGAATCAATCCCATGCTGATCCTGCTCTCCTGAAATTGGGATGAAGTGCTGAAGAAACGACGACCTGTGCCCTCCTGCCAACTGGAATCTGTAACATCTACTATGTCTAAGGGCCCTTGCTCCACTGTGCTCCCTACGAAGAATATCGTACCATCAAGAGGGTACCAACTCATGATCTCCTGCCAGTCCATCCTGGAAGAAGAATCCAACGTAGCAACAACTGCATATGGAACATGCCCAGAGTGTTGCCGCCAGCCCGTAATCAACTCCTACTGCTCCGCTCTGTCTGCCCATGAAAGCTGCCTGTAGAAGGAAGCCCTTCTCTCTATAATGGGCCAACGTGGGCAGGATATGCTGCAAGCCCCATCGATGTACTCCTGGAGAGTGCTACTCACTGAAAATACTGCAGCTCTGTTGAATGCGTGTACATCTATTTGCGCCTCATCACTGTGTCGACCCACAGATGGATGCCCCACCATCTCCAACAGCTCCTCCCACTCCTGATCAGGAATGTCATGCTCTTGCTGTCTACTAGCCCCCTGCAGAACAATCCCATCAACCTCCAACGCCTCCAGAGGATATGGATCTGCAACTGCTGTCACTGTACTCGATGTCAGTGCATCTGATTGCTCCACCTCAATGGCTGACCCCAATGTTAGCCGCATATTCCTCATCGGCTCAATGTGGGCGCCCATCTGGCTCTCCCCCAAAGGAATATCATGCCTGATGTGAATAGTGTCCTCCTCTGCCGACTCAGGCTCCATCACGTGCTACTCTGGCTGAATTGTCACACGTGACTCTTCACCCAGAGTATCTCCCATACAGTCCCTTGAATGCTCACCTTGCACACTAGAACACAGCTCTGGTCTACTGTCATCATCATCTCTGCATGGCTACTCTCGCTCCCCAGAAGCATCCTCATATGATCCCATGGACTCATCTGAAGAATAGTCCTCATCCTGGCATACAGAAGGAACGTCTACCTGCTCTACCTCTGCCACCTCATCTGCATCTCTCAAACATGAGTGATCAGGCCCCCAAGGTTCTTTGCAAATGAAGCAAAGTCCCTTCCTCCTCAGCTCATTTCTGCTACCTGACCCACCAAACTGGAGCAGCTCCTCCCTGGTCAACTGTCTCCTGAATAGCCCAATATTCTGCTCAACCAGCCCTTGGGCTAGCTCATAAGCAGCAGGTGAGACCAACTGCTCTCTCCAAATGCTCAACAACAAGGTCTGCAACTCTCAGCCAATGGTCCCATGGTCTCTCATACATGACGACAAAATGGACTGCATGTGTGCTATGACAGTATCAGGATGATGTCTCCTAATGTTGAAGAAGCATTGGAACATCTGCAGGATCAAGTCATCACACTCAAGGTCAAACATGATGACATAAGTCTTGAATGTGGCCATACTCCATAAAATCTCAAGCTTCTTCCCAAAGGTAGAACCTGCACTATTGTCCAAATCCTGAAAATTCTCTACAACTAATCTCATAATCCTCCTCATAACATCATCATTGTATGGAGCTATAGGTGCGGTCAACTTCATGATGTTACTGAGGCAAGCTGCAACTGGAAGTGTGACCCTTTCACAAGGCTCCTCCAAGAATTTGGGCTGTATAAGAGCAAGCATAGTAGGCTTTAGAGCCCAAATCAGTTTCGTCCCTTCTTCTTGGCTTATTTTGGACAGAAGTTCATTGAGTTCATCAAGTTTGGACAGAACTCTCCATGTCATCTTCATGCGTTTCAAATCTGTCCCAAGTGCAAGGATTTTGTGACCAACCCCCAATTCTTCCTGCAATTCTTTTGGCTGTCCTTTTTGAAGGATGGCATAAATTCCTCTTGAAAAGGGTCTGCTATTTCGTTTTGTTTTCTGGTCTTCTGATGCATGGCGGTTTAATGAACCAACTTCTATTTTTATTTTCATCAATTTGTTTAGGAATCCCTCCATGGTTCAACCAATGATGTGGTCACTGTTTTTCTGAGTGTGTTTTGGGTGTAATTTCTTTGAGTGGTATTTTCAAGCTGTTAGGTAGCAACTTGCTATAGGTGGCTGACATTTTTTATTCCCAAAATCATTTACAACATTCCACACATACCCAGCAGACTTCAAAATAATTTCATACTACTCAGAAAATAATATTCAGCTGATAATATTGAGACAACATAGACTACCCTTCTCTACATTCGAAAAAATGAATAAACAGTGAGCAATTAAAGTGATGAAACTTGGGTTAGTGCACAGTGTTGAGTCTTCAATATGATTCTCAGCCCCCATGCAATCTTCAGCCTGCAACACAGAAACTAATATTCTCTTCCAACGCCTACACACTTCAGCAAGAAAAAGAAATCCACACTCAATGACTCTGTAGTTCAATCTCTGCTTCAACTACTGTAAATTTGTTTTCCTTGAGGCAGAACTTGTCCATCCTAGAGCGCAAAACCCATTGGTAGCAGCCTTCATATATCTCAGCAATGGTGACCTTCACGAAGTAACCACTTCAGTCCTCTGCTTTACGTTGTCTGCTACAGCCACGTGAAGCTACAATACTTCACACAGTAGAAGATAAACATGTCCAGCAACCGACCCCGCTTCATTCTCCTCAAAATGATTGTTTCGGTCACTGAGATGGCCTCAATATACACGCTCAGCCTCAGCCTGGAAGATACATAATCGATTAACTCGTGAAACAGTCCAACAAACAGGATGGGAAAAATCGTGCTCTTCTTAATTTTGACCCTTCTCTTCGATACAGTTGAGCAATGAATGCGTCCCAAGCTTGACTCGCCTTGAAAAGAAAAAAAAACGAGTCTCAGTCTCACAGCGGCTCAATAATGGTGTTTGACAGAAAAGAAAATTGTCAGCTACGTTATAGCTGATGGAAGAACTTAGTCGCTAAGGTAAGGATTCAACCCAACTGCACGTTTTCTCGTCTCTTCAACATTGTACGTTGACAAGTGGTAACATGACTCACGATTCCTTTTATTTTAGAAGAGATGCTACGTGACTCTCGAGGCGGCTTCAATGAAGTTCTGTGTCAAACAAAGTTAAACTGAGTTATGCCCACGATCTTTAGATGAATGCAGGCCAAATGCTGTCACGTTCAGCTTGCAGCTATGCACACACCCTCTCAGACGACAACTTCAAATCCTTGCGGCAATGATACGCTGGCCCTCAAACGAAATTATCACCTCTACGACACTCGTACAAGCTCCACGTACGCAGAGGCTGTTTGCTCCGACACCAATCGCAGAAAAGAATAATCTCCGCCCTTCTAGAAATTTGTTCTCTGGGCCGACGGAAAATTGGCTTTCTAGCTCGATCACAAATTTAATTAACTCCGTTTAAATCTTTGCCACAACTTGGAAATGATTTCGACGGCTCCTTACACTTCATTGATAGTTTCCCACTAAAATAATTTGGCCAATGAACTTGGACGCTCACAAACTTTACAAAATATGAGCTGGCTCTATAAACTTTTTAATTCTTGGACCCTTATGAATATTCCATGTTAAACACATAATCGTCCCCATAAATTTATCACGGCCCCAAAATTCTTCAGACTTTGATAAAACAAAATTCTCACTTCTCCTTTGGAATCGATCTACGGAGCTTGGTCCTTGAAATTTCATGCAGCCCCAACTTTCAAAAGATCGACCCTTTTCTGAGCATCGCTTTGGCAAACGGAGACGTCAACCTCGTTCTGAAAATTTGTGATCTGTTATAAATTGCAACGTGGCTCAACAGAATTCTCACGGTGATGTGATATTGGGTTTCGTATGGCCTCATGAGAGATTCAAATCCCTTCAAATTTTGACAACCCCATTTAATAATCTATGCCCACTTTAATATGATGGCCAATTTGAAGAATGGCCAATCAACTTATTTCTCACAAAATATATTTTCTGCAACAAATTGTGACTCGAGCAAATATGTTTTGGTACCTCCTTGAACTTCCTTTGGCAAAACCCTTAATAACCATTGCAATAATAATCACTACAATTGGAGTTGAAACCCGCAGGCTGAGCCAAGACTGCGGCTCTGATACCACTGTAATATCCCATTTGATATCCCCAAATGGGATATTTTACTGAATTTGCCTAAATCGACTTATACCTCAAAATATGCCATAAATTCAACATGTATTTAACAGAAGATTGCCATGTAAAATTAAACACATAAAATACTGCAATCCAATACCACATAGAACTGGAATAAACTCAGCTTTATTATAAATAACAAAAGGGGTTTACATATAGATCTGACCCAGAAAGAGCTGAGATAGAAAATTGGCCACCAAGATAAGCTGCTGAACAGCGTTGACCACAAACTGAACCGCTGCACTCTCCCTCCGGCAACCGCCGACACTGAACCCACTGAAAATGATGAAGCCCAAGTTGAAGATATGAATGATCCTCACACCAAACTCTGAAGCTCTGTGAAACTCCAAGTGAAGTCTCCTCAAGAGAGTTGGGTTTTCGTCCAACACTCACAAATCACCCGAGGGTTTCCGTCCTTGGGCTACGACTGAAGTAGAGAACCACGTTCTCAAACCTCTCATACACAAGCAAATGATCTACTCCCAAAGATATCTCCCAATGGCCTCCTCCCTTTCTTTTATAGATCCCTTGGAGCCTTCTAGAGCATTATTTTATTATTATTTTATTCATGGAGCACTTTTCCCTTTTATTAAAATATTCCTTTTTTAATGCAGAAAAGGATAAATCGACTACCATGCCTCCTCTGGTCACTGAAATCTGTGTCTAACTGTCCCACCATGTAGGTATTCTCGTCCCGGTTCCAATGAGCTATTACACTAAGGTGTTCCATCATGTATTCCTCCGGGAATGCCACCTTGAACATAATCAGCTGAGTTAAGCCCATAAATAACTCAAATTTCTGAAAGTTATCGGAATGCATCGGAACGAAAGCCAAACTGCTTGGATGATGGAGTATGTCAAGCGAATGCCTCCGGACACCATGAAAACTCCTCAAAACTCCTCCGAAAAGCTTTTGAGCCCACTGTTAACACCAATCTGTACCTGTGACCTGTCTGCTCCTAACTCTGGAAGACCAACCTGGCCCTGTCTTAGGTGTCACCAAAAATGGGAATATTACAGTCTTCTCCAAGTTCCCATCGACTTTCTCTTATAATCCATTGTTAGAACACCAACGACCAAGATTAAAACTTAATCAATGGCTAGGATCATCTTGGAATTGATCCGTGTGAGTTTCTAGATGATTAACACCTTGACTTAATTAATTCTGATTAATTAAACAGTTTTCCTAAGTTTAGACTTAGGAAACATTAAAAAATAGGTTAATAATCTAATTAAGTCATCTCTAGGTGGAATTTCCAAAAATGATTTTTGGTTCTTGGAGATCCCATGTTTTCTAGCCTCTCCACGAAATTTCGTGGCTAGAACATATCCGATGCTACAAAAACTAACACTCCCTCTTAGCGAGGATTGTGTTCTCTTTAGTGCTACACATTTTGCCACAACACTCTGTCTTTGTATCACCTCCTGTCACGCTGCTGATGTCCAGTCACTGTGACTGCCTACCACTGCCCACCAACCACTGCGCAACTTTGATGCTGCATTTGTGTTGCTGCTGACCCTGCTCTACTGCTGTCAACACTACATCTGCACTGCAACTCCCTCTCATCTATTGCTGCTGCAACTGAGAAACATCCAAAATACTGAATCTTTTGTGATTAGTATAATGCATCTGTCACCTGAGTCTCTGACTGCTACTAGCCTCTACATTGTCCACTGAAGACTTTGCGCTCCTGCTGTCTTTGCACTGTGCTCCCTAACATCTGACTGCTACTAGTCTATGAAACTGTCACTTTGGCATCTAACTGCATCAGCTGTCACTGATCAATCCTACTACTAAATAATGTGGGCCCTCGTAGCAAGGTATTGATCTGAGAGGTGGACTCCTCAAGGATACTGCCCATCTATAGCTCTTTGGGGCTACAACTCCAAGTCACTCCACCTCACTCCTGGAGGTATGTGGGCAATCATGGAAAAAATTGATCTACTCATATTGCTGCTGCTACTGCAATAATGTGTTTGATCTCCCCAGATCTTGAAGTACTAGCTTCCATAGGGCTGCTCCCTCTGAAACTAGACTCCCTCTGAGTCTTGATCTTGTGAAAATTCCGAAATCTGGAATCCTACTGCAACATTGATAAAGTTTCTTCTATTGTTAAATTAATTAAACAAATTATTTGCAGTTTCCTATGACAAATATCGAAACATATACACTGCAGCCTTCACAAAATAAATATTGTAGAAGAAAATAAATGCTGGAAAATTAGAGAAATTCTAGCATACACATAAAGATATTGACATAGTTATTTTTGGACAATTGTCCCTGGAAAAACCCAATGCGGGAAAACCTGTGCATCAGATGAGGGTTTCTTTATTAATCTTCGGCAGTAATTCTTGTACAAAAATTCGGACAACAAAATAGAGGAAAAAATATTGAGAGAAATATAGTGATAAATTTCTCACTCTCCACAACGATTCTCTGACCTTGAAATAAGCCCTCTGCCCTTATGCTGGTCTCACTGCGTCACCCTCTGCACTGTGACTGTGCAATGCTTTGGTGTACTTCATCCTTCCTCATGCTGACCCTTCCTGAATTAGTCCTGCACCTGGACTAATGCTGATACCCTCTCTCTCTCTCAATTGCAACTCACCCGTCGGCTCTATCTCCTTTGTTGAACTTCAGCCACTGAGAAAATCGATCTGCCTGGGCAACTGAGTAACTGCACTGGTGTGTTCTCCATCTACCCATCTACTTCTTATAATCTTCTATTGGAGCACCAACAACTAAGATGAAAAGATAATAGATGGCCTAGATTATTTCCCTATCGATCCGTGTGTGTTTCTAGAACATTCACACCATTAATTAATTTTGATTAATTAATCATACTTCCCAAGTTTAGACTTAGGAAATATTAAAAATTGATTAATAAATCTAATTAAGTCGTCTCTAGGCAAAATTTCCAGAAACGATTTATGGGTTTTGGAGAATACATGTATTCTAGCCTCTCCATCAAATCTCGTGGCTAGAACACATCAGATGCTACAAAAACTAGAACTCCCTCTTAGCGAGGAAAGTGTTCTAGTACTGCAACTGCAATACATTGCCTCTACACCATCTCTTGTTGCGCTGCCAATGTCTGGCTACTGCTGCCCACCAACTACTGCACAACTCTGATATGCATTGCATCTGTGTTGCTGCTGACCCTGCTATACTGTTGTCAACTACTGCATTTGCACTACAACTCCCTCTCATCTGCTACTGCTGCAAGTAAGAGTCCATCTGTTTCTTCTATTGAAGCGGGTTCTCGATCATACCCATATGTTCCTTGAACTGGATGAACTTAGCTCTCCTTAGAGCTTTCGTGAGTATGTCTGCTACTTGATCTCCGGTGGGAACATACTACAACTGGACTGCCTCACACTGAACACAGTCTCTGATGAAATGACATCTGATGTCAATGTGCTTCGACCTATCACGAAACACTGGATTCTCAGAGAGTTTTATGCAGCTCTGATTATCACAGTAAACACTGGTCGCTCCCATTTTCTTCCTGAACAAACTCACAAGGAACTTCCTAAGCCATATAGCTTCGCACGTAGCTTCGTTGGCTGTCATATATTCAACTTTTGCTGAACTCAATGCTATTGACTTCTATTTTCTACTACACCAAGAGATCAACCCTGATCCAACACTGAAGCAGTACCCGGAGGTACTTTTCATGTCCACTGAACTACCTGCGCAATCTGCATCTGTGAATCCACACAAATTGACGTCATCTCTTCGAGTATATTTCAATCCATATCCGACTATTCCACGCACATATCTAAGAATGTGCTTCGCTGCTGCGCAATGTACCCTTTTCGGTTCCACCATGAATTGACTAAGGGTATTGACAACAAAACAAATCTCTGGCCTAGTGTTGACCAGATACATGAGCGACCCAATGAGTTGTCTGTACAAGGTGGGGTCAATTTCCTTGCCCCCTGATGCATCTATCTTCTTCCAATTGTTGAACATGGGTGTTGCCATGGGTCGACAATCCTGCATTTTGAATCTCTTCAAAATATCTGTAGCATATCTCCCTTGCCCAAGGAAGATCTCCCCATTCTTCTACCGTACTTCCAATCCTAGAAAATAGTGCATAAATCCCATACCCTTCATGTCGAATTCTGCTTCAAGGTTCCTTTTGCAATCCTTTATGAGCCCTAATGATCTTGTTAAAAATAGGTCATCCACATATAAAACCAGAATGAGAGGCTCATTCATCATCATCAAATAGTAGAGATTGGGATCTGCATCACTCATGATGAATCCCAACTGCTGCAAATAACTGTCAATCCGACCATACAATGCCCTAGGTGCGTGCTTGAGCTCGTATAGAGCTTTCTTTAATTTGCATACATGAATGTGCTTCTCATGAGTTTCAAAGCCTTCAGGCTGCTCTATATACACCTCTTCTTCTATCACCCCGTTCAATAATGCTGTCTTGACATCCATCTGGTGAATCTCCCATCCCATTTGTGCTGCTAGGGATATAATGAATCTGATAGAGGTATATCTTGCAACTAGGGCGAAGGTCTCCTCATAGTTTATCCCTTTCTTTTGCGCATGCCCCTTTGCCATGAATCTAGCCTTGTACTTCTCAACGCTGCCTGCTTGAGCCCGTATAGAGCTTTTGTAAATTTTTGAAGATGTTCTATGCTTGATGCAACTTTACTTTTATGCCTAATGTCAGTCAGCAATCACATAAACAAGAAAGTAAGTAAAGTGCTGATAGAACATACCAGTAGATCGACAGAAGACAAGCCAAAAAAATAAAAGTTTGTTGGTACGTTACGGCGGTCAACAGGATGCTTCAACCAGCAAAGTCTCAATACGGTCAGCCAACCAGAAGTGTCACACACACAGCCCTTAAAGACAGCTCATAAAAAATCAACATAATTCAATAAAAGAATCCCACATCCAGATTTACGACATCATCCAGATTTACGACATCCAGATTTACGGCATCCAGATTTACGGCATCCATTTCCGACATCATCTAGATTTACGGCATCATCCAGATTTACGGCATCCATTTCTGGCATCATCCATATTTATGGCATCATCTATATTTACGACATCTAGATTTACGGCATCATCCAGATTTACGGCGTCATCCATATTTACGGCATCGTCCAGATTTATGGCATCATCCATAATTATGGCATCCAGATTTACGACATCCATTTCTGGCATCATCCAAATTTACGGCATCATCCATATTTACGGCATACAGATTTAGATCATGAGGATGTGTGTGATGAGATGATTGAAATGTCCTCCAACGTTGACTCTATTTATATCAATCGCTGAGGGTGTGTGACACATTCGCTGGGGGTGTAAAACCTTAAGGTTGACCTGCACATATTATGAAAGTATTAAAAACAAATTCAAAATAAATGTTCTGCTCATCGGATCAAGATGATCTTTAGATCGATCTTGCACCTCTTCAAAAGAGGAACCCAATAAAAATATTGTTGTCTTCATCTGAGCATCACAACATGGAGTTTGGACCTAGTTGTCCAATTTTAACACTCCCTCTCAACTAGGGAGAACTTCATCCACCTGTGCAATCAAACATCGTGCGTCATCCCGCCATAACTTGCTTTGCTGGCCTCTTTATTTCAGAAAAGAAGTGGGTCAGTCACAGAGACATCATTCCGGGCTGACAGATTCAGCCCAGAGGTCTAAAACCTGTATAGGACTCACAAAGAGTCTCATACCAACCCGGAGTCGGTTTATCTGACCCGAAGTCAGTAGGAGGTCCGAAACCTCACTTGGACTCAAGAGAGTCATATATACTAACCCGAAGTTAGTCTCACTGACCTGAAGTCAGTTGGAGGTTCGAAACCTCACATGGACTCAAAGAGTCACATACCAACCCACATACCAACCCGAAGTTAGTTTATCTGACCCAAAGTCAGTAGGAGGTCTGAAACCTCACATGAACTCAAAGAGTCACATACCAACTCGAAGTTGGTTTATTTGACCCGAAGTCAGTAGGAGGTCCGAAACCTCACTAGACTTGATCCTAGATCAAGTGGTTGGACACGTGTCATCCTAGATAGAGAGTACGACAATCTCTGATGCGTCCATCAGTCTTTGCTACTAGTCTCTAGCTTTTCCCACCTCATTGGCCAAATGAGAGGTACTTCCCATGAGTCCGGAACTCAAATGGGTAGGATGCATACGGGGCACAAATCATGAGAGGCGAACCAACTCAATCATCACGGTGGGGCCCAAGCACACCAACAAGGTTCGGCAAGCCTAGCCATGTGGTTGCTTATAGCTCCGAGAAGCTATCCCCAAACCCCCCAGAGCTCCTAGAGCTCATTGTCCAACAAGACCCTGAGAATAGGGTCATTCCACGATTCCAAGATTCTCACGGAAGGTTAGGAACATGACCTTCCCCAAGGGCATAGTGAGAATATTCGCGACCTGCTCATCAGTTCCTATGATCGAGCCTTACGGCACCTCGCTGTACCATATCCCAGATAAAGTGGTACCAGCCATCAACATGCTTGGATCGATCGTGGAACACGAGATTCTATGACAAACGAATCCCCCTCTAGTTATCACAAACGATAATAGTGGCATCTAGCACATGCTCGAAAAACTCACTGAAGAGCTTTCGCAACCAAGTGACTTCACAACAGACCATACATGTTACAATGTATTCGGCCTCAGCGGTGCTCAAGGCTACCGACTTCGGTTTCCTGCCCGAAGCAGATCTACGTGTGAAGTAGCATCCAGATGTGCTCTTGCGATCCACCACACTGCCAGCCCAATCGGCATCAGTATATCCATGGAGTGTCATACTCCCGACAGTGTATCTCAGCCCATGGTCTATCGTGCCTCAGAGATATCTCAAGAGTTTCTTGGCACCAACCCAGTGAATGTTATGATCAACCATGTGTTGACTCAAAGTGTTCACTGCACAACATATGTCCGGACGAGTGTTCACTAAGAACATCAGGGCCCCTACGAGTTGAAGATACTCAGTAGGATTTGCTAGCACGGGCCCAGCAGCGCTGCCACTCAACTTCTTAAAGTTGAGCTCCATTGGTGTCGACATGGACTTACAGTCCATCATACTAAATCTTTCCAGAAGCTTCACAATGTATTTTCCTTGAGAAAGGAAAATCTCGCCAGGTCTCTGCCAGACCTCCAGGCGTAGGAAGTAGTGCATCAGTCCTAGGTCCTTCATCTTGAACACAGCAGCAAGCTCCCTCTTGCACTGATGAATGAAAGGGATAGCACCTGTCAAGAAGAGGTCGTCCACATACAGCACCAGAATGAGAGGCTTCTCTCTATCAACCTTGAAGTAAAGGTTCGGATCAGCATTACTACGAGTGAAGCCTGGCTTCATCAGGTAGCTATCTATCCTCTCGTACCAAGCTCTGGGTGCTTGCTTCAACCCATAGAGGGCTTTCTTCAACCTGCAAACATGGGTGTCCCGATCCTGGACTTCGAACCCCAGAGGTTGCTCCACATACACCTCTTTCTTTATCGCACCATGCAGAAATGCAGTCTTCACATCCATCTGATGAAGGCTCCATCCTTGCGTAGCAGCAAAGGCTATGATAGATTGGATGGTGGTATATCAGGCCACAGGTGCAAATATATCATCATAGTCTATGCCTTCCTTTTGAGAGAAGCCACGGGCAACGAATCTTGCCTTGAACTTTTCAACACTTCCATCAGATCCATGCTTGATCTTGTAGAGCCATTTCGAGGTGACAACTGCTTTGTCCTCCAGTCTTGGAACCACATCCTAGACATCATTCTTCATTATGGACTCATACTCTTCGTGCATAGCATCCTTCCAGACTTGATGCTTTACGGCTTCCTCAAAAGATCCAGGCTCAGATTGTACAATAGTACTCATAGCTGCTAGATACCCTTGGTATCTACTTAGCTTCTTGCTTTCACGAATGTCCCTCGGCATCCTCGAGAGTGTCCCTGAGCCATGATGGTCTCTTCCCTATTGAAGGAGGTGGATCAATCAGGTCCATTGGTCCTTCAGCATCAGGCATCGTCTCATCCTTCGGTTCTTCTTGATTTCCAAGCCTTGCTTCATGATCTTCCTCAGATCTCGGAAGATTGATTACTTTCCTCAAGGAAGCATCTTTGTCAAAGGTAACATCGTGGCATATCTCCACTTCCCTTTGACTAGGCACATATACTTTATAGGCCTTCAAAGTTTCGCTATAGCCCATAGACATTGTGGTCTCCCTCTTGATGCTAGCTCCTTTGCAAAAGTTCTTGAACTCGTTCGTCTCATATAACAAGAACATCCTCCCAAGGATGTCACGGGCAACATACCAGACAGATCAAAATGTACTAATTGCAAGACATCAGATGTCTTTGTGACACTTGAGGGGAAAGGTCCCCTTGTATGCTTTCCTTCGGCACAACCCTGACATACACCTTCATGATTATTTGAGAACTCTGACATCCCCGTCACCACCTTCCTTGCTTTGGGAAGGGCCTTGTAGTGAAGTTGTTCAAACCTCCGGTGCCATAGTTTAGTTTTTCGGACAGTATCACATGTCATCGCTCCCAGTGGACTTCCTCCAACCTGGTAGAGTGTACCAACTCTAAACCCAATCGTGATGGCTTCCTTGAAACTCTTCTTCCACATGCGCACCTTCCATCAGTGAATGCCACATTGAAACCTTTGTCTTCCATGGCCGAAACAGACACAAGGTTCTTCTTCAAATTAGGTACATACAGTACATCTTGCAGGCGGAGGACTTGACCTTGAGACAAGTGGAGGGTCACAGTCCCTGCCCCTTTCACGGGATATGTGGCCTTATCTCCAAGGATAATTTGTAGATTAGTATCCTTCTCAACCATATCAGTATTGCTTCCTTGAACCCAATGATGTGCCTTGAGGCACCACTATCTATCAACTAGACATCCATAGTGTCGGGTGGAGATGCAGCAGAGAGGGCAGATACAAGAATGAATTCATTTCTTTTATCATTCAAAACATTTGATTCCTCATACCTGGAATTTCTTGACCTTTTGAAAGGTTGCCCATTTCCACCGGAGGGAGCCTTCCTTTTCTTGACCTTCTTGAAAGGGCATTCTCTAGCATAGTGCCCTAGCTCAGAGATGTAGGCAACCAGACTCTTATGAATTGAGTCCCTGATCATCAGCTTTGCTTTGATTTCCACCTTCTTGTACTTTGATTTGGCAACAGTAGTTGCAGTGGATGGAGGCTCTTGGATTTTACCCTGCACATAGTCCATGACATCTTGGTCTTCCAAATTAAGATCCAATGTCATCTTCCAAGCATGGAAGTCATCCTTCCCAGTCAATTTTTCATCAGCCTTAAAGCCATTGTAGTTTGAGGAACCCATCCTCTTCTTCGGTGATTGCTACAAACTAGGGCTTTGTCTTCACCTTAGCTTTGATACCATGTAAATTTTTGAAGATGTTCTATGCTTGATGCAACTTTACTTTTATCCCCAATGTCAGTCAGTAATCACATAAACAAGAAAGTAAAGTGCTGATAGAACATACCAGTAGATCGACAGAAGACAAGCCAGAAAAATATAAGTGTGTTGGTGCGTTACAGCGGTCAACAGGATGCTTCAACCAACAAATTCTCAATACGGTCAGCCAACCAGAAGTGTTACACACACAACCCTTAAAGACATCTCATCAAAAATCAACATAATTCAACAAAAGAATCCCACATCCAGATTTCCGGCATCATCCAGATTTACGGCATCATCCATATTTACGACATCCATTTCCGGCATCATCCATATTTACGGCAGCATCCAGATTTACGACGTCCATTTCCGGCATCATCCAGATTTACGGCATCATCCATATTTATGGCATCCATTTCCGACATCATCCAGATTTATGGCATCATCCATATTTACGACATCCATTTTCGGCATCATCCAGATTTATGACATCATCCATATTTACAGCATCCATTTTTGGCATCATCCAAATTTATGGCATCATCCATATTTATGGCATCCAGATTTACGGTATCCATTTCCGGCATCATCCAGGTTTACGACATTATCCATATTTATGACATCCATTTTCGACATCATCCAGATTTACGGCATCATCCATATTTATGACATCCATTTTCGACATCATCCAGATTTACGGCATCATCCATATTTATGACATCCAGATTTAGATCATGAGGATGTGTGTGATGAGATGATTGAAATGTCCTCCAACGTTGATTCTATTTATATCAATCACTGAGGGTGTGTGACACATTTGCTGGGGGTGTAAAACCTTAAGGCCGACCTGCACATATTTTGGAAGTATAAAAAATAAATTCAAAATAAATGTTCTGCTCATCGGATCAAGATGATTTTTAGATCGATCTTGCACCTCTTCGAAAGAGGAACCCAATAAAAATATTGGTGTCTTCATTTGAGCATCACAACATGGAGTTTGGACCTAGTTGTCCAATTTTAACAGCTTTCTTCAATCTGCATACATGAGTGTGCTTCTCATGAGTTTCGAAGCTTTCAGGCTGCTCTATATACACTTCTTCTTCTTTCACACTGTTCAAGAATGCTGTCTTGACGTCCATCTGGTGAATCTCCCCTCCCATCTGTGCTGTTAGGGATATAATGGATCTGATAGAGGTATATCTAGCAACTGGGGCGAAGGTCTCCTCATAGTCTATCCCTTCCTTCTGCGCATACCCCTTTGTTATGAATCTAGCCTTGTACTTCTCTACACTGCTATCTGAAACGTACTTGATCTTGTAGATCCATTTGGAACCTACTGATTTGTCTCACATCTGTCTTTTGCTTTAGGCATTACCTCCCAAACATCATTTGTCATGATAGAACTGTATTCTTCTACCATGGAATCCACCCACACCTGATGCTGTGTGGCTTTCTGAAAGATGGAGGGTTCTGCAACCTGAGCTACCAAAGCTTGGTATCTGTCAGGCTGCTTGCACTGCCTTTTGTTGGTTCTAGGAGCTCTGACAAACTCCTTTGCGTCCCTCAAGGTCTGACGCACTTCCCTATTGGCTCTACCACTGGTGGTGGGAGGTTCAATCAGTTCCTCCTCTTGTTCCTGTTGTTCCGTCTGCTGAGAACTCCCTGGATCTCCTACTCCTAAGGAGATACTGGTACTGGTAACTGTACTAGATCCTTGTGATTGTCCTCCTACTTGTCCTACATGCTGTCCTTGCTGCTGGACTAACGAAACATCTGCTGACTGATTACTCGCAGACATCTCTCGAGATCTTCTAAAGGCTTTGACTTCCATGAACTTTACATCTCGCCTTACTACAATCTTCTTGCTGCTAGGAATGTAGATCCTGTATGCCTTTGAAGTCTCGCTATATCGTACGAGAAACCCCTTCTTTGCAGTTTGATCCAATTTACTGTGCTTTTCATTTGGAATGTGGCAATAAGCCACACTCCTGAATATCCTCAAATGACTTACTTCAGGCTTCTTCCCTATGAAGGCTCCCTCTGGCGTTTTCTTCCCCAATGCTCTGTGAGGAGTTCTATTTTGAATGTACAGTGCTGTGTTGCATGCCTCTGCCCATAAAAATCTAGGCAAATCATGGTCATACAACATAGCCTTTGCTGCCCCGACTATTGTTCTGTTCTTTCACTCCACTACTCCATTCTGCTGTGGATTATATGGACCTGTTCCTTCTCTTTTGATGCCTTCCCTCGCGCAAAAGTCTGTGAAGTCTTTATCCATGTATTCTCCACCATTATCTAAGCGTAGCACCTTGATCTTTTTCCCTATCGTGTTTTCTACGAGAGCCTTGAACTATCTGAACTGATCAAAGGCCTCATCCTTGGTCTTTATGAAATAAATCCAGGTTTTTTTGGAATGATCATCAATAAAGGTGACAAAATATTCGCCAATCTAGTGGACATAGGGCGACAAATATTTGAGTATATCAATCCCAATGCGCCATTTGCTCTGCTGTCACTTCTGGGAAATTTTGCCTTTGCATACTTCCCAAGTATGCATCCTCTACACACATCATCGTGCTTTGTGCTGAGAATTGGAACTCCTAATACAGTCTCTCTGAGCATCCTAAGTGCTCCATGTTGTAAGTGTCCCATCCTTCTGTGCCATAGTTCGTTCAATTCCTTCCCACTGCTATTATCGCTGCCTATCAGTGCCCTTGGAGAATAGATATACAACCTATATAACCTATTGCTCCGAGCTCCAATTTGTCTCACCTTATTCCAGCTAGAGTGCTTGACATACACTTTCTTTCCCACGAAGTGTACATCATACCCCTTGTCCTGTAACTGGGACACTGAAATTAGGTTCATACCCAATCTTGGCACATGCAGTACATTAGTAGCGCTGGTGCTGGTTATGTTTCTGTCTGAAATTCTATGGTGCCTCTTCCTACTAGAGTACACTTAGTTCTGTTGTCCATAGTGATCTGGAAGTCCATCTGCTCTTGATTGCTAGAGAAATATTCTCTAACCACTATCAATATACCAAACACTAGATGTGCCAAACCTGACAAACACGCGAACTCATCTTCCAACTTGGAAGATAATTCTGAGGCTTCCTGACTGTCGATTCTATCCATGATTTTCTGTGCTATTTCTCCTTTCCTCCCCAACGCTGATTTTACTGCTGCAAAATGCTGCGTCCCCGTTGAAGATCTGCTCTGCAAGGAAAATTTCGCTGCTCCCTCTGCCTATGATAATTCTTTGGTCTAGAAAATTTATTCTTTGTCGACTCTCTCAGAGAAGTAATTTTTCCTCAAAAAAATGCCCTCCTGGCCAATGGACTGTGCAACCTCCTAGGGTTTCGAGCGCTCACGCTGTGCTTTGACTCTCCTTTCCGTCTGCAACTGAACTCTTCCTGCTTCTATATGTGCTCTGATACCATGTGAAAATTCCGAAATTTGGAATCTTACTGCAACACTAATAATGTTTCTTCTATTGTTAAATTAATGAAACAAATTATTTGCAGTTTCCTACTACAAATATCGAAACATATACACTACAACCTTCACAAAATAAATACTATAGAAGAAATAAATGTTGGAAAATGGTGTAGCAGATGAGGGTTTCTTTATTAATCCTCAACAATCATTCTTGTACAAAAATTCGTACAACAAAATAGAGGAAAAAATACTAAGAGAAATTCAGTGATAAATTTCTCACTCTCCACAACGATTCTCTGACCCCGAAATAGGCCCTCTGCTCGTATGCTGGTCTCATTGCGTCACCCTCTGCGTAGTGATTGCGCAGTCCTCTGGTGTATTGCGTCCTTCCTCACGCCGACCCTTCCTGAATTTGTCCTGCACTCCCGGACTACTGCTAATACCCTCTCTCTCTCTCTTACTTGCAACTCACCTGCTGGGTCTATCAACTTTGCTGAACTTCAGCCACTGAGAAAATCGATCTGCCTGGGCAATTGAGTAACTGCATTGGTGTGTTCTCCATCCTACCCATCGACTTGTTCTTATAATCTTCTACTGGAGCACCAACGACCATGATTAAAACATAATCGATGGCCTAGATTATTTCCTTATCGATCCGTGTGAGTTTCTAAAACATTCACACCATGACATAATTAATTTTGATTAATTAATCATATTTCCTAAGTTGACTTCGGAAATATCAAAAACTGATTAATAAATCTAATTAAGTCGTCTCTAGGCAGAATTTCCAGAAACGATTTCTGGGTTTTGGAGAATACATATATTCTAGCCTCTCCACCAAATATCGTGGCTAGAACACATGCGATGCTACAAAAACTAACAAATCTCCCTATAGGAAATCTCTCTGCTCCCTCTTGGCAACTCACACTGTCCTCCTGCACTAGAAACTGGACTGCAAAAATTTGCACTGTGAACTTTCTCGCTGGTATTGCACCTGCATACTGCAACTGGGCAATTCACACTGCCTGTGTCACTACAACTAGTTCTGCAACTGTCTCTCGGGTACCGACTGTAACTAGCTATGCAACTGTCATTTGAATGACTAGCTGTGTTTGTTGACAGTGAATCTGCTACTGTGGTATTGTGGGCCCCTGTAGCAAAGGTGATAGTCCCACTGCAACAATGTGGAACTGATCTGACTGATCTCCTTGTTGTAACTGCGTTGAACCCTGCCCATTTGCCACATTGGAGCCTCATACTCCTCCGCCTGGATTTGGTGCCCTGCTTCCTTTTTTCGAGCCTTGTCCTTTACTGGGACCTTTCTTCGCTTTGCAACTTGCACTAGACAACTCATACTTCCTCTGTCATTTGCCTCCGCCAATTGGAAGTCAATCTGCTGCCCAGATTTGCATTATGGTGAACTTGTATGACCGCTTCTAACAATCTCGTATTGGCCATCCCTGTAGAGCTGCAAAACCTGAAAACTCAAAACTGGAGAAATAAACGTCAAAAATCTCCCTCTTTCCCTTTGCTCGATTGTTGAATATGCTACTCGTACTCCCTTATGGAGTGAGAAAATATGCTCACAACTATTGCCAATCTGCTTGTAAAATCGAACTTCTTGAGACTAGAGGTTCCCTGAGGAAATTTTTTCCTCAAATTTGTGTGCTTTTCTCTCTTCCACCCTGATGTTGGTTCAACTCTAGCAATCTGCTGCAAAACCCTTTGCGTACATCTAGAGATCTGCCCCCCTGCCTCTGGAATCACTCGATCTTAAAGGATCGAATTTTTCTGCCCCTCTATCAGACAAATCGAACTTCCTCAAGCAACTCGGCCTCTTGGCAAAAAGACCGCGTTGCCTTGGGAATTTTGCCCTGCTGCCCTCGTTGAGCAGCGAAATTCCTTTCCTTCGTTTATGAGCTCTCCAGCTGATCAACTGTGCTTCGATACCATGTGAAAATTCCAAACCGGAATCCTATTGCAGCAATTGGAAATTATTCTCCTAATTGTTAATTTAATTTAACAATTTATTTGTTGTTTACTACGACAAACACTGAATAAATCACACTGCAATCTACACATATAAAACTGTGGAAGAATAAACGCTGGAAGAAATGCTAGCACACACACACAAAAAATAACACAATTATTTTTGGACAAAAGTCCTCGGAAAAACCCAACTCGGGAAAACCGGTGCAACAGATGAGGGTTTTATTTTATTATGCAACAGTGAAATTTGAGTACATCTATGGATTCCCTACTGACAATCCAAACAACAAGAAAATATGGGCAAAATACTGAAGGGAATTATCCTTCTCCCACAAGGAATCTCTAACACAACTTGCCTTTAACAAACTGGCTGTCCAAACCTCAGCGTGAGCCTCTCTGCGCTGTCTCTGCGTTGTTTTCCACACATGTGGCTCGAAACTGCCTCTGATGAAGTCGTTCTGCCTCCAGTTGCTGAGGAAATCGTCTCTCTGGCCTTCTGGAACCTCTGCTCGACCTCTGTAACTGAGAATGATTTTTCTCACCACCAAATCGATCTGCTTGCTGAAGCTACTGCGTAGAGCTTTTGCGCTGCCTCTTTGGGATAACTCAGCCCTCTTGCTGCTGCCTCTCTGGATTTGGAAAACTTCCTCTGGATCACTGTCCCAACCCCTCTCACCGCTTTGATCCTCTCTGAGTCTGCTACTCTGGAAATCGATCTGCCAATGAAATCGAACTTCTGAAGTGTATGGTGTGTCTTCTCCAAGTGCCCATCGACTTCCTCTTATAATCCACTGTTGGATCACCAATGACCAAGGTTAAAACTTAATCAATGACTAGGGTCATCTTGGAATCGATCCGTGTGAGTTTCTAGATGATTCACACCTTGACTTAATTAATTCTGATTAATTAACCAATTTTTTAAAGTTTAGACTTAGGAAACATAAAAAATTAGGTTAATAATCTAATTAAGTCATCTCTAGGTGGAATTTCCATAAACGACTTCTGGGTTTTGGAGATCTCATGTATTCTAGCCTCTCCACGAAATTTTGTGGCTAGAACACACACGATGCTACAGAAACTAAGAGAAAAACCCTTGGATACCCTGACTTCCCAGACCCTGCCACAAGGTCCTTGAGCTAATTACCACTAGGACTTAGACAAACCCACTCTTTTGGCAGAGGATCAAACCGTTATGCATCCTTATATAGAAATTTCTAAGCCTTAGCCAAATCTGGAAGTGTGGGACTGTGCCTTACCTCTTGCCTCCCAATGATCTTCCATAATGCTCTTGATTGTTGAAACGACTTCCAACTTGTCCAAATTCACCATACCCCGCGCGAACTGTTTGCACCAACCCAGATGGATTAAATGCCAATCTTGTTCAAAGGGAATTCGCATGTTTTCTCCTTGAATGCGCTTGTTACGGAAACTGATTCGAGAAGCGGGCACCTGAGCTCCCACACTTAAGCACAAGCCAACTCCAAGTGTTACAACCATCTAAGGACAACAGACACGCGACAAATGAAATAACACGTCAAGCTGAGGAGAGCTGCTATGAGGCGGGGAGAGAGGGCATGTGATGAGAGGGAAAATGTGATAGGGGCAGGGAGGATAGGAGGGAGGGTGAAGAGGGGTGAGCAGCCAAGGTGGCTGAGGCGACCTGGAGAGGAGGGTGATGTGGCGAGGGAGGTGGAAGAAGGGGAGGCAGGGAGAAGGGGGAGGGAGAAGAGGCAACAGTGAAGGAAGAGGGGGATGCCATGAGGGAGCCATGAGGGAGAGGATAGAACTTGAAAACCCCTTGAAGTCCTTATTTTTCATATTATTTCGATTTTTAATACAGGATTCAAAATTAACCGTCAAGTTTTGGATTTTCATATAAGCATTTAGGGGATAGGAAAATGTCCCACTATACCATTCACCTCGCTGCTTTCTTCTTTCATCTTGCAGGCAAAGTTGGCTTGCCTGTCAGCGTCTTTATTTTGACCTCTGAGGATGTGAAAAAACTTTAATTGTCCAAAGTGAGGTAACATTCCCTGGGCTCTCATGAGGATTTGATTTAATTTATTGTTTTGAGCTGTTGAGTTGCGGTTCATATGCTTTATGATCAGAAGGGAGTTCCCTAGGATATTCATATCCACGATTCCTTTTATCTGAGCCAAGGTGAGACCGAGGAACAATCCATAAGACTTAGCTTGATTATTTGTCTTCTTTCCCAATCCCCAGGTGTATCTATCTTCTATGATTCTTTTGGGATTAATGAGAATCCCTCCCCCTCCTGCCACCCCATGAAGGAGGCCGAATTGTTGAAGTGTGGAGGAGGCTGCAAATTGGAGAGGTCGATTTATCCAGGGCCGAATTACTGGTGAGAGGTACACTAAATTCTCCAGGTCAAATTTCTTCATGGGCTAATTTCCAGATGGCCGAAATTCCTTTGGTTGAATTATTCCTAGTGGGGCCAACTTACAGGTTCCAGTGATTGCATTTTTTCTGTGTTTTTTCTCTGTGAGTCGAACCTAGATTTTCCTGAGATTATTGAATGAAGGAGAGTTGTTATGGGTGTGCATTTGTTATTGTGATTCTGCATATCAATTTATAGAAGTTAAAATACCGATGATTTTATTTTTCAGCAGTTCATAAATTATTTCAAAAATAAAATAAATTGATGGAAATAAATAATTGTTGAGAGAAAATAAATCTAGGTTGGCATTGGAAATTTAACACAATCATCAAGTGTAGCTAGAAAAGGATAAATGAGAGGGAAGGATGCCCTCGCTGATGTTGCACCCCTCCATTTTCTTTAGGCATTGTTAGTTCTCCATTAGCTGGAATTGAAGCTGTAACAGTGGTTTCAAATGATGGAAAAACACTTTTAGCAAGATAATAGGTGTTGGCTTTTTAAACTATGGTCAGTCTTCATAATGTATGTTTAGGTCATTATGAATGTGTAAAGCATATTTAATTGCTTAGAGTCAAAAGAAAATTATTTTTGTGTCAAGTCCCATTTGGACTTGTTGTCGCTCAAATTGTATAGGCACCGCGACAACAACTTAGGTCGGGGGCTGTCACCCTCATCTCCAACCTCTCCGTTCTAGCTGTCTCTCAACAATAGACTATGGGGGGTAGACCCTATGAAAATGAGAGGATAAAGACAAGTTGGGAACCAACGAGTCTGGGAGACATAGTTGAGTGGCCTAGCACTTGGTTAAATCTAGCAAGATTCTAAGGACTAGATTGAATTTATATATTTGAGACCAATGCTTTATGGAGTCAATACCCTTTCTTTATAAAAGTGAGACCAAGTACTGGATGGACAACTGCTACTTTGATGCTTCACTAACCTAAATGAAATGCAAATCCTAAATCCTAGATGTGATGCACAAATCTTGGTTATTTTTAATTAAAGGCCTAATCTAAGTATGACCTTTGATCTTTATCTATATTGAGCCTAAACTTTGTAGTAAGTGGCAGAGAGAAGTCAAGGTGAAGCACATGAAGGTGTGATTAATGATCCTTCTCCTTGAAATCTAACGTACCCAATGCCTTCGGCGCTGCAGAGACTGTGGCTCTGACGACTGCAAGGTCATCGTTTTAAATACTAGAAAAGCTAGACTTCTCAAGCAAAGATGAAAAGGTGTACCTATCTCTCTATCAACCAAGATTATGCTTGGAGGTAAGTTTTAAGATGCAATACTAGCATAGGATGATATGCAAGGTGAAATTAGTGAATGATTCTTAAGGTGAGATTGTTTTACAGTTTAAGTACTTTAGTCATGATCCATATTCAATTACGACAATGGGTACTTAGTGATAAAGAGACAATCTTTGACCTCAAGAGTATGTGCTAAATTATCCAGTGCCAACAAGATACAAGATATGCTAATATGCCAAGGATTCGCAATAACCATAAACCAATGATGGCAAAGGAGATTGAGATTACTTATCCACTTTGTAATTAGCCAATGATTTTCAATACAAGATTAACAACCTTCCTTAGACAATTGGATGCCCGACACAATAATGTTGATATTACTTAACACCAATGGTTAAGAGATGCCCGATTAGATTAGAAGCCTTCAAAGATATATCAATACTACTTAATGCCAATTTAATTAAATCAACAAGTCTTCTACTAGGAACACTTAGATCTCTTATTACCAATGTAAAATTACCATTCACAATAGATAATCATGAAAACACTATTCACCAAGGTTCTTATGCCAATTAGAATGATGGAAATAATAGATACCAATATCCAATAATCACTTAGATATATTCACTTAGGCAACCAAGATTATTAGATTATGTGCTTTAAGGCGTGACGTAAGACACCGAAATTAAAGACTGATATTGCAAATAAATATTGAAGCTCTAAGACATATTTCTGAAACCCAAATGGGGAATTTAACCGGTATAACTAACATTGCCTTCAATTTCTACTTCTCTGCAACGTACATGCATAAAATTTATCAAATTAATTCTTGAATACTAACCTAGTTTGGTGATTGAAGATGGCTCTTCTCTGTTGTAACTCTCGCTCCGCTGTACTTCTCGCTCTTGCTCTCGTTCTCATTACCAAAAGACCAAAAACCACCCAGCCAACTGAGTACAACTTCAGTACTTAGTTCCAAAGTAGTTTAGATTGAGATACTTTGGCCCCCGTGCCCAAAATTTCGGAACAATTGAACTCTATATCTCCCAATCTCTCCAGCTTCTTCAATCTCTCAACACAGCTCGCCCTACAATATCTCAACACAGCTCGTTACCCTCTAGTTCATAATTCTTCTCCCCTTCCAATTTTCTGTTTACACGGATAAATAGGCTCTCTCAGGCGGTTGCCGTCTCATCCACCGCTTTCCCAGATTTTATTTGCTTATTTAGCAGTATATGTGTATCTCTAAGTTTTTATAAATGAGATTACATACTTGGAAGGCGGTTGTTATATTTATGACTTTAACTTTTAGTTTTTTTGATTCATATTATTTAAATCTAATGAATATATATATATATATATATATATATATATATATATATATATATATATATATTAGACTAATTTTCTTTTTAATTATAACATTTAAATTAAAATGTATATTCCTACATATTTATATTAATAAGATTGGTACTGTAAATTTTATTTAAATAACTTAATAATTACAAAATAAGTAATATTTCTCTTCTTAATGTTTTTAGGTACTTGATCCATTTATCATTTACTTTGACATCTTTCATAGTTATTTAATAAGTATACTAGTGTAAGACATACGATGTATGCATATGTAGCTATCATACCCATATATCGTATGCTTAATAATATCTTTTGTTCATAATTCAAAATGGGTCATTACATTACTTCCTCCCTTCAAAAAACTTCGTCCCGAAGTTGGGGTTTATATGATATATTAGCAATTACTTTAGTGATTGGTGTGATTATGTAAGGATTGCACTTCAAGATTAAATTTCTGTTTGAACATTTAGAGGTTTATAAATTTAATAGTTATGTTCTTTCCCAAACTGGGTTCTCAAGCTATTCTAGAATCATCCTAACCTTCCTAGTCTCTTCCGCTCCCATCCTATCTGTCCTTTATTGGAGTATGCAATGGCATCATATATACTGACCTAACCATTCATAAACCTTAAGGGTGATAGTGTCGACTCTATCGACTTGAGGTCCCAGTAGGCATCCGACAATCATCATCATACATCTAGGGGAACGTGACTCACACACTGATCCCATGACTCCAAGTTTTGGAGGATAAATGGTGGGCAATACCTCCACCCCTCCCAGTAGGACCAGGGTTAACACACTATCATGGAATCTCATTGAGTCTCAATTGTTCTGAAATTTTGTCATCACGTGGTCAGTTTGGTAACAATGTTATTTGTAATGTAAACACTTGTCCATACATTATAATAGATGCATCAATATTTTCAAAACAATTTGTATTCATATAATAGTTCTTTTATACTTCATACATGTTACTATCTACGATAGGACGTATTTAGCCATATCTATTCTATATACCAATAAGTTAGCTTTCATATTAAAATGTAGGTATTCTTTTATTTCTATTCCATCAATCATATCGATACGCAGAAATGAAACAAATTTATAGATATCTTCATTTATAACATAATCCATGATCTAGATTTCATATTCCTGCAATGTTAATAAATGACATATTTCATATTGGTATCCATGTGCTAGCAGAATTAATCAAATAACATATATCATGTATTGGTAGAGTCAAGTAAACATCATATCCTTGGTCTTCTACTTAGAGTGTCAACGACTACATTCTCTTTTACTTTTATGTGTGAAATTCCAAAGTCATACTCACTTAAGAATTCACTCCAACGTCTCTGTCTGGCATTCAAGTTAGTCTGGGTAAACAAATATTGTAGGCTTTGGTGGTCGCTTTTGAGCATAAAGTTTCTCCCCACCAAGTAGTGTCTCCATATCTTTAAAGTTAACACTACAACGACTAATTCTAAATTGTGCGTGGCACAAAGTTCTTCATGAGGTTTCAATTTTTTTGAAGCATATGCTATTACGCCTTTATCCTGCATTAATACTGCACCTAATCCTTGTTTAGATGCATCAGTACGCACAGTAAAATCTTTGTCCATATCAGGTAGTCGTAAAATTATTGCACTGGTCAATAATATTTTAAGTTCGAAGAATGCTCTATGACGTTCATCAGTCCATTTAGGCTTCGCAATTTTGGAGAATCCTTCTACGAACCTTCGATAGTAGCCTGCTAGACCCCATAAAGCTTCGCACTTCGTGTGCGTTCTTTGGTATTGGCCATTCCATGATTGCTTTCACCTTTTCAGGATCTACTGAGATCCCTTCACCAGATATAATATGACCCAAGTAATGAATCTCCTTTTGAAAGAAAGAACACTTGGATAACTTTCCATATAACTGGTGTTCCTCGAGACAAGATAATACTATCCGTAGATGTTCTTCATGTTCTTTCTCATTCTTAGAGTAGATGAGAATATCATCTAAAAAGACTTGTACAAATTGATCGAGATATTTGTGGAAAACGTTGTTCATAAGGTTCATGAATTTGCTAGTGCATTGGTCAACCCAAATGGTACCACAATGAATTCATAATGCCCGAAGCGAGTTCGGAATGCAGTCTTAGTGATGCAGGGGCATTGGACACTAGCCAACAATGTAGGAGGTTTTGTCCAGATGTTGTGGCTAGGAGGGTTCGAAAACATTTGAATTGTAACAGCTAGGTGTCAATACCTCAGCTGACTGTTTCAATTAGATTAGTTAGAGTCCATAGAAGTCGAATAGTTAGACTCGATCGATCTGTCATGTTTCAGTTAGTAGAATTATTGTAATTAGGCTTTTAGGTTAATAAACGGTCCTCGTAGAGGAACCAAAGAGTTACATTGTAATGTATATAAATTGTATTCCTCGGATGTATGGAGGAGAGGAGAGAAGAGAAGGAGAAGAGAGATTTCTGCAATAAAATTTGTGTGTTCACAATTACTTCCAGTTAAATAATTTCAGTGCGCATTTGCCGTAAAATTGTCTCGAATCCTTAATTGTGAAGAAATTGTTTAATTGTGAGGTGATTGTGCTCTGTGCATGTATAATTGTTGAATTGAACTATTGTATCAATCCCGCATTCCTCTGTCTATTGTTTCTCTCAAGATTATTCGAACAAACCCTATTGAATTAAACCCGCTGCAGGCGAGGTCTGTGTAGGGAACCGTGGTTGTGAACACCGTTTAAATAGTAGAATTCCCACTTAATAAAGAGACAGAATTGTTTTTCTATCAGAACCCTGACCCGAGGTTAGACATGAATTAATAAAAAAGAGGATAGTGTAACCCGGCTTGAACCCTGGACAACACTATCTCAAAACCGTGAGTGGATTTACAAAGCCGGATTGCCCATATCGCACCGCTTTTGCGGAGGGAGCAATATTCTCCGATCATGAGCGATTCCATAGAGTATTCGACACATGGCAAAGGTGGAACCCTGAAAATTGCTATCACAGCACACCATCGCACGTTAAAGTTCGACATCAAAGGCCGCGCGATATTGTCGAGCGTCGTCGATTTGGAGGGGAGCCATCAGACGGTGGTCGTGTGAGAAAGATGCGCAAAGGTTAACTCAGGTACGGTGCGAGCATTTGATTGGGCCATCGACTATATATGTGGGGCTGAAGGTCTAATACAAGGTCTTTTATTCAAAAGGTGTTGGGCATTAATATAAAGTTCGGAGATATAATCTCGATAATAATTATTTATCAAATAATATTTATTTATCAAATTCCTCGAATTTGATAAATAAAATCCCAATAAAATAAAGAATACCACGGGGAAGAAAAGAATGTGATTTCAAGAAGAGAAATGCTGACAGATCCACAACTACAGTAGACCAACTCTCCTTGGGGCTGACTTTCAATTTTGTTACCGTCATTTAGTGGTATCAGAGCTGTTGTTTCCGAGTTGTTTTTGCAAAGAGCTGACATGGCAATCCAAGTTGGTAGAGGTGCTGGCAGAAGGAGACCTGTTGCCAACGCAGAAGTGTTGGAGATTTTGCATAGGTTCAGGGCCAGAATGGATGCCATGGAGCAAAGACAGTCTAGAGATCCTGAAGACATCAGTGAACTTGAAATAGAAGAAGCGGAAGAAAATGTTGAGATTCCTCCTAACTTGAGGCTCCTCAGAACTGTTCTGAGGTCTTCAGTTAAGCCCAAAATTGAAGTGTCAAGTTATGGAGGGGGATTGAATCTAGAGGAGCTGGTGGACTGGATAAATGAAATAAACAAGTGCTTCGACTATGAAGAAATAAGTGAAGATAAAAAGGTCAAGTTTGCGGTGACAAAGCTGAAAGGACATGCTGCACTTTGGTGGGATGGAGTGTAGGCGGAAAGGAGGAGAGTTGGAAAGCAACCTATCAAGAGATGGACCAAAATGATGGCTAAATTGAAAGGTAAATTATTGCCTAGTGATTTTCAGCTGACATTGTATAGGCAAATGCAGAACTTGAGATAGAGGTTGCGCGATAAAAGAATACAGAGGAATTCTACAGGTAAGCATAAAGAGCTGGGCAATTTCGGGACACACCAGAGAAAGCTGCTAGATATGTGAATGGTCTCAAAGTGGAGATCCAAGATGAGGCCCGGTCTTCTATCTCTAAACTGAGTGGAAGGCCTGAGATGGCCTTGAAGCGAGAGGAGAAACTCTGAGAAACGGTCGCAGAAGAGAGGTACTTTCCTTGGAAAGGGAAGTCGAATTGGTAGAGGAAAACCTACTACACCCGGGGATGGAGCTAACGGTAGCTCACCTCGGAGCTCTCTACAGAGGATGATGCGAGAGGTAGAAGTCTTACGGAGAAAAAAGAAGAGGAGACGAGCGAGAGGTAGAGAGATTGAGGTGCTATAGATGTCGGCAAGTGGGACATAAGCACTATAAGTGTCCAGAGAATGTGGGTGCTGGTCCAAGAAATGTTGTTGTTGCCCAGGCTGGAGAAGAGGCAGAAATTGAAGAATAAATTCTTCCAGAGAGGGGAGAGTCCTTGGTGGTAAATAAGGTCCTGTTGAAGCAAGCTAAAGAGGTCACTGAGCCTGCACAAAGGAAGACTTTGTTTAGGAGCATATGCAAAGTCCAAGGGAAATGCTGCCAGCTAGTCATTGATAGTGGCAGCACAGACAATCTGGTTTCCACTGAGGTGATAGAAAAGTTGAAGTTGAAGACAAGGGAGCATCCAACTCCCTACAGGGTGTCCTGGCTGCATAAAGGGCACCAGCTGGTTGTAAAAGAACAGTGTGAGATAGAGCTGCAAATGGGAAAATACAAAGATAAGGTCCTGTGTGATGTAATGCCCATGGATGTGTGTCACATACTGTTGGGTAGACCTTGGCAGTTTGACAGAGCAGCGGTGCATGATGGCAAGAAGAACACTTACAAGTTCTTCAAGGATGGGGTACATAATACATTGATACCCATGGAAGAAGGAGAGCCATCTAGCAGAGTGATTGATCCAAAGACCTTGTTGATGAGTGGGAAGGAATATCTACAGCAGATAGAAGAGGAAGAGGTAATTTTTGCTTTAGTTTGCAAACCTAAGGTAGTTCTTACTTCTACAAAGATTTCTGATTTGCCAATAGAAATCCAAGAAATGTTAGACAATTATTGTGACATTGTTGTGGATGATTTACCTGATGAGCTGCCACCTGTGAGAAAGATCAGCCATCAGATAGATTTTATCCCTGGTTCAAATCTGCCAAATAAGGCAGCCTACAGAATGACTCCCAAGGAAAATGAGGAAATTAGGAGACAAGTACAGGAGTTGGTGGACAAGGGGCTGATTAGAGAAAGTTTGAGTCCATGTGCAGTACCAGCAGTATTGAGCCCAAAGAAAGATGGAGGTTGGAGGATGTGTACTGATTCCAGAGCAATCAATAAGATCACAATCAGGTACAGATTCCCTTTGCCCAGAGTTGAGGATTTAATGGACTGTTTGAGTGGTGCTAAATATTTTTCAAAGATAGATTTGAAAAGTGGATACCATCAGATTAGAATAAGAGAGGGTGATGAGTGGAAAATTGCCTTTAAAACAAATGAAGGACTATATGAGTGGATGGTAATGCCTTTTGGGTTGTCAAATGCACCTAGCACTTTTATGAGACTTATGAATGAAGTATTGAAAGAATTCATTGGTAAATTTGTGATAGTGTATCTGGATGATATATTAGTTTTCAGTAGAACTAAAGAAGAACATTGAAGGCATCTAAATCATGTCTTGAAGAAGCTGCACCGAGAGAAACTGCTGATAAATTTAAAGAAATGCTCATTCATGAAGGAAGAGTTGGTGTATTTGGGCTTTGTTGTTTCTGCAGAAGGATTGAAGATGGACCCAGAGAAGGTTAAGGCAATTGTGGAGTGGCCTTCACCCAGGAATGTTTTTGAGGTAAGAAGTTTCCATGGACTTGCTAGTTTTTATAGAAAGTTTATAAGAAACTTCAGTAAGATTAATGCACCCATCATTGAGACAATAAAGAAGAGCAAACAACCATTTAAGTGGATTGCTGAAGCAGAAAGAAATTTTAAACTTTTAAAGCAAAAGATAACTGAGAAGCCTGTTTTGATTCTGCCTGATTTTACTAAACCATTTCAAGTGAAGTGTGATGCCAGTGGGGAAGCCATTGGAGTTGTGTTGAGTCAGGATGATAGGCCTGTGGCATATTTCAGTGAAAAGCTGAATGACACCAGAAGAAAGTATTCCTCTTATGAGAAGGAATTCTATGCAATTGTTCAGGCACTGAAAAAGTGGAGACATTATTTGATGTCCAGGGAATTTGTATTATATTCTGGCAATCATGCTTTGCAGTATATTGTACAGTAGCCCAAGTTGAAGCATAAGCATGCCAAATGGGTTGAGTATCTCCAAGGTTTTAATTTTGTTTTGAAACATATAAGTGGCCAAGAAAATAAAGTAGCTGATGCTTTGAGTAGGAGGCGCATGCTTGTTCAAGAAACTAATTTTGAAGTTGTAGGGTTTGATTTTCTCAAAGAATTGTATAAAACAGATTCAGATTTTAAGGAAGCATTTGAGGCATGTTGTAACCCTGTTTTAACAGATAGAAGCCAGTGGCTGGATTATTTCTTGCAGGAGGACTTGTTATTCAGAAGAAGCCAACTGTGTGTACCAAAATGTTCCATGAGAGAAAATTTGATCAAGGAGAAGCATAGTGGTGGACTTGCTGGACACTTTGGTACTGATAAAACCTATGAGCAGCTGAGTCACTTCTATTACTGGCCCAGGATGAGAACAAAAGTAGATAAGTTCGTGAAGAGTTGTAAGATCTGTCAATATGCTAAAGGAAGGAGCTAGAACACAAGATTGTACACTCCCTTGCCTATTCCAGACAGGCCTTGGGACATGGTGAGTATGGATTTTGTTCTAGGATTGCCCAAGACTCAGAGAGGGAATGATGCAGTCTTTGTTGTGGTGGACAGATTCTCCAAAATGGCACATTTTATTCCATGCTATAAAACTAGTGATGCCACCCATGTTGCTAACTTGTTTTTCAAGGAAGTTATTAGATTGCATGGGTTGCCCAAGAGCATTGTTTCAGATAGAGACACCAGATTTGTGGGTCATTTTTGGAGGACACTGTGGAAGAAACTTGGTACCAAACTGAGTTTTAGCTCAGCTTATCATCCCCAGACTGATGGACAAACTGAGGTAGTGAATAGGAGTCTGGGAAATTTGTTGAGAAATCTTGCAGGAGAGCATCCCAAGCAGTGGGATCATATTTTGCCCCAGGCAGAATATGCATATAATGACTCACCAAACAGGAGCACAGGGCAGAGCCCATTCCATATTGTTTATGGAATGCACCCTAGAGGAATATCAGAGTTAAGAAATCTGGGAAAGGCAGAGCTGAGAAGTGCTGATGGTGAGGAATTTGCTTCAGAGATCCAAGCCATACATGAGCAAGTGAAACAACAGCTACAAGGCAACAGCATCAAATATAAAGGCAGAGCAAACTTGAGCAGAAAAGAAGTTCATTTTGAAGTAGGAGATCTAGTTTTGGCACACTTGAGAAAGGAGAGATTCCCAAAGAAGCAGTATAACAAATTGAAGTTCAAAAAGATTGGGCCATGCAAGATACCTAGAAAGTTTTCTGCAAATGCTTATGAGATTGAATTGCCACCTGATGTTGGAATATCTCCAATTTTTAATGTTGCAGATTTGTACAAGTATGAGGATGATGGTGCAGAAGAAAGATCAACAGACAAGGAACAAATTGAGTGGAAAGAGCAGCTACCTCCAGCACAACCATTGCAACCAGAGAAGATATTGGACAAAAGATTGTTCAGGAAGACCAGAGGACAAGAGTACTTTCAGTACTTAATCAAATGGAAGGACAAGCCAGAGGAAGATGCCACTTGGATGACTGAAGGAATGTTGCAGAAGATAGGCAGATCAGTGGAAGAGCTCATGGACAGGAGCCCATGAAGAAAATTTCCCTCGGGAGTCTGATGCAGGGGCATTGGACACTAGACAACAATGTAGGAGGTTTTGTCCACATGTTGTGGCTAGGAGGGTTTGAAAACATTTGAATTGTAACAGCTAGGTGTCAATACCTCAGCTGACTGTTTCAATTAGATTAGTTAGAGTCCATAGAAGTCGAATAGTTAGACTTGATCGATCTGTCATGTTTCAGTTAGTCGAATTATTGTAATTAGGCTTTTGGGTTACTAAACGGTCCTCGCAGAGGAACTGAAGAGTCACATTGTAATGTATATAAATTGTATTCCTCGGATGTATGGAGGGGAGGAGAGAAGAGAAGGAGAAGAGAGATTTCTGTAATAAAATCTGTGTGTTCACAATTGCTTCTAGTTAAATAATTTCAGTGTGCATTTGCTGTAGAATTGTCTCGAATCCTTAATTGTGAAGAAGTTGTTTAATTGTGAGGTGATTGAGCTCTGTGCATGTATAATTGCCGAATTGAACTATTGTATCGATCCCACATTCCTTTGTCTATTGTTTCTCTCAAGATTATTCGAACAAACCCTGTTGAATTACACCCGCTGCAAGCGAGGTCTGTGTAGGGAATCGTGGTCGTGAACACCGTTTAAATAGTAGAATTCCCGCTTAATAAAGAGACATAATTGTTTTGCTATCGAAACCCTGACCCGAGGTTAGACATGAGTTAATAAACAAGAGGATAGCGTAAACCGGCTTGAACCCTGGACAACACTATCTCAAAACCGTGAGTGGATTTATAAAGCCGAATTGTCCATATCGCACCGCTTTTGCGGAGGGAGCGGTATTCCCCGATCGCGAGCGATTCCATAGAGTATTCGACACGTGGCAAAGGTGGACCCCTGAAAACCGCTATCACAGCGCGCCATCCCACGTTAAGGTTCGACATCGGAGGCCGCGCGATATTGTCGAGCGATGTCGATTTGAAGGGGAGCCATCGGACGGTGGTCGTGTGAGAAAGATGCGCGAAGGTTAACTCAGGTACGGTGCGAGCATTTGATTGGGCCATCGACTATATATGTGGGGCCGAAGGTCTACTACAAGGTCATTTATTCAAAAGGTGTTGGGCATTAATATAAAGTTCGGAGATATAATCTCGATAATAATTATTTATCAAATAATATTTATTTATCAAATTCTTCGAATTTGATAAATAAAATTCCAATAAAAGAAAGAAGACCACGGGGAAGAAAAGAACGTGATTCCGAGAAGAGAAATGCTGACAGAGCCACGACTACAGTAGACCAGCTCTCCTTGGGGCCGACTATCGGTTTTGTTGCCGTCACTTAGAAACATCACTTTCTTTAATCTTTAGCTGATGATAACCTGATCGTAGATCAATCTTTGAAAAGACATTAGCTCCTTTCATTTGGTCAAAAAGGTCATCAATTCGAGGCATTGGATATCTATTCTTTCCTATAACTCGATTTAAATGTCGATAGTCTATACACAATCGCAAGGAAACATCTTTCTTTTTGACAAATATTACAAGAGCACCCAAGGTGAAACACTGGGTTGAATATGCCCTATATCCAATAGTTCCTTCAACTGATTTTTAATTCTTGAACATCTGGGGTTGTTATTCTATAAGGTGTTTTAGAAATTGGTTCCATACTAGGTTTTAATTCTATTGTGAGATCCAACTCTCTTTTAGGAGGTAATCTTGGTAGTTCCTTTGGAAAAACATTCGAAAATTCGGATAATATCGGATATTGTTCTAAGGACGGTCCTTTCTCCTTACTTCTTGAACTACATATACTTGACAACCTTTCTTAAGCAACACTTCATTTGCATTGCTGAGATAAATCGTAAAGATACTTTTCTCTTAATACCTTGGATTCATATTGTCTCTCCTTCTTCATTCATACAAAGTATTATTTTCCCGTAATAGTCTAACCATGCTTGATGATATTCTAACCAATCCATTCCTATGACAAGGTTGTAAGTTCCTAGGGCTATGACATATACTTTTAACTTGGTCGAACAGACTCCTAGATCAACTTTGCATTCCTCAACACTTAAATCTACAGATTGAAGTTCTCCGGAAGCCATTTCTACATGTCTGAAATCGTTTTACTTGCAGGTTGCCAACCCACATTTATTTAATGCATATGATGTAATAAAACTATTAGTAGAACAAGTATCAAATAAAATTTTGAGTTTTATTCCATTAATAGTACTTGAAGATTCCACTACAGTGCATTGATGTGCTCCTGGTTATTGTTGACTAGAGCATGGATTCTATGATTGCCTTGGGTATTTGGTGATGGTTCTTTTCCTGCTCTCTGCATTACATTTGACGAGAGTTCCGAACAATCACACTGAAAACGCGGTCCTCCACATCCCCAACAATTAACTTGGGATGGTCCCCTTGAGTCAGATTGTGAATTTCTAGGCAAGGAGCTATGTTCTCTTGTGCTACTTCCTCTCCCGTTTCTTTCTTTATTAACAGTCCCTTGAGATTTCCATGGACTTGTGTTTGATGATTCGACAACTATAGTATTAACGGTCATGGGAGCTCTTGCTCCTACTCCTCTTGGGAGTTTTTCCTGGAAATCCTCGTTGTGAAGGTTCTGTTGGCCTAATATCCCTTTTAATCCCTAAATGTTTCTCTGCATACTGTGCACATTCAACTGCCTCTGCTACTAATAACGACTTCCGCATTCTAACAATGGCCCTGATTTGAGGATTTAATCCATATATGAATCGCTTGGCTTGACATTCGTCAGTATCTAGATAAGGAACATATTTTACAAGCTCCATAAACCTTATCTCATGTTCTTCCACTGTCTGATTACCTTGGACTAACATATGGAAGGCTCTGACTTGCTGCTCTTGAAAGAAAGGTGGTAAGTATTTTGCACGAAATCTTTCTTCGAATAGCTCCCAAGGAAAGTTATTTGATATAAGATGTAATTGCTTTTCTAGATTTCCCCACCAAATCAAAGCACTGTCTTCGCGCTGAAATATAGCGATCTTTGTCTTAGAGGTCGAAGAATATTCTCTTAGTGCGAAACATCTTATCATTCCTTCTAACCATGCTTTAGCACGTTCCCCAGCTCGCCCTCTTGAAAATTCAGGGAGTTTAATCTTTAATCACAACCTTTGGACTTTTCTGAGTGTCTTTCCTCAAGATGAGGTCGCTCTTCCTTAGTGTTCGCTGTTTGCGACCCTTTTAATGTTTCCAAAATGGCTTCCAATGAGCGCATTATAGTAGTTAGCTCACGCGCTGTAGCAACTGGTGCTGATGATTATCTCGGCGATGGCGATGTGATGGTGATGGTGATGAGGTCGGTGGTCGCGTTAGAGATGGTGATGCCACCCGACGGCGCGGTCGTCGTTGATATGTCCTTTCCATCCGGACTTTCCTTGAACACATAGTAAGATTTATGAAAATTTGAAGTGCAAGAATCCAAAGTACAATTTTAGGTTTGGTAAATATAATTTGATAAATTCAAGCTCACATACGGGTATAGTTTTTTTTGCTATTTTTACTTGCAGGCAGGGTCTTACTGGTACTGAGGTCAAGGAGGGTGGTATCGCCACCTCCTTGTCCTAATGCAGGATGCTCTATTCTAATGTGCAATAATATTAAAAAAAAACTGTATGGGTATTCATAGATCAGATTATAATTTTGTAACATATGCCTAGAATTTCTGAGTGCTAATTGCGGTCATGGAAAACTTCTTTATGGCAGGGCATACTTGTGTCTTTTGTCCTCTATATGAGAAGAGTAGATTCACCTTCTAATTGAGTTTTCTTTCATAATGGTTTTTCCATAACATATCTTCTGTCATTGTAGCTTATGAGCATATAGTTTTCCTTCATTGCTTTATAACATTAGATTTATAAAGGTGCTTTGCTCTAAATTTAATCAAGATCTATCACTGACTTTCTCTCTAATAATCTGTTGCACCTTCTATTTTCTATATAGACTTTTCAATCCAGTTAGATCTATCTCATATTTATAAAACTTAGTGCCATTTTGCATAATGTTATCTCCAAATAAATTACTTCACATGCTTCTAAAACAGAATAATTCAAAATAACCTATTATGGGATCATTAAAAAGAGATAAAAATAGGAAGGGACAAAGACACAGATTTTAGTCAAGCTAGTTTGATTTATCTTAACTTCTTAACAGAGTTGCTTAACAGGTCTCTGCATAAAAAATAGGCTGTTATTTAGATAACACTTGCTTTATTCTAGCCGTATATAACTGGCTCTTAATATGCATCCTGTATTGCAGTAGATTGTTATTTTAGCCTTTTATCCTTTATGCTAACCTATGGTAGACTCAGTTTCTCTAGAGTAAATTTTTGTTATCTTATCATTCTGCACTGTGGTAAATGACTGTGAACAGCCAGAAGGACAACTACGAAGGAAACTAACTCTGCAAATATATTTCAAGGGTGATAAAAATAAAGTAAATTGACCCAGAAAACAATAGATATATAGGTAATCATCGGACAAAGGCATTGTAATTGAAGTCTTGAACCTGTGGGGAATAACTTCGTGGCCAAATACAACTAACTTATCCCAAAAAGGATATTTTCCCAAAATGTTTCCTTTTGCCAAAGCTTTAAAATAGGAATATCATAACTATATGAAGTCCATGAAACACATGGAATTTCTGTTTTGAAAAAGATTATCCATTTGAAAATGTTGTGAAATTTTGCAATTTTGCATTCAAAACGTTAGTATAAATTTGCAATGACTTACTCTGAGATGGGTGTGGGGTTTTAATTCCATTATATTATACTCGGCGTGTATTCCTATTCTGTAGAAGGAAAGTGCAGGCCAATGTTAATGTGTATAATCAGGGTTTCTAACATGTTATATCGACGTTATGTGTTTTATTGAATGTTGCACTGCTTGTTACATAAACTTAAACTTTCACTTAGACTGGGAGATTGGGTCGCCAAAGAATATATATATATATATATATATATATATAATGGTCACCAATAACCCTAAACCTAACAATGGTTCCGCTCATGGTTCAAATCGGGCTTCAAACACAAGCCGCTCACAGGTCGACAGCGCTGTCTTGGCGTGGGAGCTGGTTATTCATTTTGATTCCAATTACAGCTGTTGTTGGACTATAATATCATGCTTGACCTGTCGCACATTTCATCGTTGCAATTGGGAATTCCTAGATCGCTGGCTAGATTACTTAATTATTAACCAAGCTATTTACAAACGCTCAAGCTAAAATCGAATTTTATTCACAAATGCTCAATACTTAATATAAGATATTAACCCGAGTACCTCTGGCTGCCGTATTCACTTGCATTTGGATCTGTGGGCCATCATATACATCCGACAACCAAATACTTTCAAATTTGCACCAGCTGGTGGGTTCGCTGACTCGTTGTATAATTGGTATGGTTGACTGGGTTCGAATTCTTGTGCTGTTCAGCTTCCATAATTAAAATTTTCTTAACAGTTTGTCGCGATTTTCAATGGCTCTAACCATAGGTCTGATCTCAAATAAGGAGAACAAATATATACACATACAATTAAGACAATCCTTCGGTCAAAATTTGACTAGGTAAAATCAAGTTTCAGACGCGCTGAGAATGGACCAGGTAAAATCAAGTTTCAGACGTGCTGAGAATGGCCATTTACTACTTTAATTCTACGAATTTCAAGTTAAAATCAACAGCAGATGGCGTAAGAATTGCCGTATATCAGAATATGAGACAGTTTAAGAATGGCGGTGGATGGTTTTAGCTTTTAATGGTCTATTTTGCAACTGACAGTATTCAATCCGAGGATATTGAGGTCCGAGAATTAAACGCTCTGATACCAAATGTAAGACACCGAAATTAAACACTGATATTGCAAATAAATATTGAAGCTCTAAGATAAATATCTGAAACCCAAATGGGGAATTTAACAGGTATAACTAACATTGCCTTCAATTTCTACTTCTCTGCAACATACATGCACAAAATTTATCAAATTAAGTCTTGAATACTAACCTAGTTTTGGTGATTGAAGATGGCACTTCTCTGTTGTAATTCTTGCTCTGCTATAACTCTCACTCCTGCTCCCGTTCTCGTTACCAAAAGACCAAAAACCACCCAGCCAACTGAGTACAACTTCAGTACCCAGTTCTAGAGTACTCCAGATTGAGATACTTTGGCCTCCGTGCCCAAAATTTCAGAACAATTGAACTCTATTTCTCCCAATCTCTCCAGCTTCTTCAATCTCTCAACACAGCTCGTCACCCTCTAGTTCAGAGTTCTTCTCCCCTTCCAATTTTCTGTTTGCACAGATAAATAGACTCTCTCAGGTGGTTGCTGCCTCATCCACTGCTTTCCCAGATTTTATTTGCTTATTCAGCAGTAGACGTGTATCTCTAAGTTTTTATAAATGAGAGTACATACTTGGAAGGCGGTTGTTATATTTATGAATTTCACTTTTAATTTTTTTGATATATATATATATATATATATATATATATATTAGACTAATTTTGTTTTTAATTATAACATTTAAATTGAAATGTATATTCATACATATTTATATTAATAGGATTGGTAGTGTAAATTTTATTTAAATAACTTAATAATTACAAAATAAGTAATATTTCTCTTCTTAATGTTTTTAGGTACTTGATCCATTTATCATTTACTTAGACATCTTTCATAATTATTTAATAAGTATACTAGTGTAAGACATACGACGTATGCATATGTAGCTATCATACACATATATCTAATGCTTACTAATACCTTTTGTTCATAATTCAAAATGGGTCATTACAAGTGAGCTTATGAGATGTGAATTTTAATAAGTATACTAATGTAAGACATACGACGTATGCATATGTAGCTATCATACGCATATATTGTATGCTTACTAATACCTTTTGTTCATAATTCACAGCTTATGAGATGTGAATTCAGATTATGATCTTTACAAGAGAAACGATGTTAGATAAACAACTAAATGTAAGCACTACTTTCCATGATTGAGCAAATAGAACATCTTAAGACAACAATAAGCTAATAGTTAATTATTTATACCCAATGTGTCATTTAATGAGCAGTGAACCTTCAGGACAACAATAAGAAAAACTTTTGGACAACAATAAACAGATGTCATGACAACATCAATATGACAATGAAAACAGTGAGCTATCAAAGCTATCTTTATGCCAAAAATTTATCGAAAATTTTCCAAACTTGCCCACCTGAATTTTCAGAAATTTCAGCCTGTTATGATGTGATTTCCAGAATTATATAGGATCTGATATACTTATTATAGTCAGCAAATAAAACACGAAATAGGCTTAATGATGGATGCCCAACTCATGAAATTAATTCCATAATGTATTAGACAACTTAGGAACAGGTTTTAGGCTTAACGCACATGAAATTTTGCCACTATTATATTTCAGACTTCAGATTTAGTATTATTCAGAGATAGCATTCACCAAAAAATGTAGATCTAGGGCAAATTTTTGATACCCATCAAACATAAGTGACTTGTTAATGTATTTAGCAATTTTTTCAGTTAATTTCAAACTACTTAGATGTGTTTTATCACTACTATTAAAAAGGTATATGACTGCTGTAAAAAAAGTGAGGAAAAAGAGGGTTTGGAGATCAAACCCTTAGGCCCTAGGCCTTGACGATCACTTGCTCCAGTTGCCAAAATTTTTTTAATACCTGAAACACAATTTTTTACCAATTGTTTTGCAAAACCCACCAATGATCAGCTTCAGAAAATTTTATATTCAGATCAGAAATGGAGCAAGGGGAATCTAGGGCCAATGAGGGCTAGTACTAGGCCCAATAGGGCTAGCGTTGGGCTGGGAGAAGACAGATCTGGGCTTACGAGTCCCAAAACTTGAAACCCTTGTTCTGTAAATATTATTTTACTTCATATCTTCAGATTTGTTGCAAAATCTTCAATGGATGGCCCTGCAAAAATTTTGGAGACTACATCTTACCCTCAAGGGCCTAGATCTAGCTATGATCCAGCTCTTTCCTCTTGATCTCACTTGTACAAGTGAAAATAAGAATACATAAAACCCCAATATATACAAAAATTAAAAAATAATTCAAACCCAAAAAATCCCAATTGCAAAACCAAGATTAGAGAAGTAAAATAGTTTACATGTTTAAAATAGAAAATAAAATAATAACCCATGAAATTATATACTCAAGAAGGAATTTTAGAATGCAATGGATTAGTGAAATTATTACATAATGGAAAGTACAAGGTGAAATTTAGTATATATAGACACAATTAGGAAACTATTTTCAAATTTTGAATGTGGGATAAAAACTTTACAAGTGAATATTAAAAGTTAAATCTAATTAAAAAAATATAAACTACAAAATTAAAACTAAAATCAAATAAATATTTACAATTTTGAAATCTAAAAATCATTTACAAAATAACTCTAAAAAATATTTACAAGTATGCTAAAAACCCTAAAACATAAAATTTAAAACAAAATTCAAAACCCCAAACATAAAATTTAAAACAAAATCCGAAACCTCGAAAGTTAGAAAATTAAAATTGTTTTACAAAAATTTCAGATCTATACCAGTAAAATATAGATCTACTGGATCTGAGGAGTATGAGTCCAACTCCGCTCCTAGATTAGCAGAAACAAGCTCTTCCTAGCCAGATCTATCTAATGAACACAATATATAAAAGATAAATAAGTTTAAATGATGCACTAGCCAAGAAACCCTGCAAGAGAATTTTCTTTAGATAAGTCTTGGGACTTCAATCGGGAAGGCTCTTCAGATCTTATGCCTTGTGAGTTGGCTGGTCCAATCGAGGACTTCCCCTCACGCCCAAGTTTTCGAATGTAAAAGGTCTCTACACACTCAAGATCAAGTTGTCCCATCGTTAGAGATATAAAATGACAATATAATCTTCAAGAATTAGAGATACTTGCTAATTCAATTGAATTAAAATGCTACCATAGATCCAATAACCTATGCAAGATACCTGTGCAATAAGTTATTACATGAAGGCTAATGATCAACAACTTCTAAAATATTATTCAACAGAGCATTAGGAGCAGTATTACCATAAGAAGTAGGAGAGAAACACCACCATCAATGAAAACCCCAAAGACTTTTGCATTATTATTATTCCAAAAAAATTACAAGAGAGCTTCGAGAGCCAGTGCACGATTCAAAGATCAGATCCTTTGTGAAGGAAAATGACTTCTAATTTATAGATAAATTCTCCAAATGGCTAGTTGGCTTGATCCCCGTCAAAGTAATCTCGATCGTTGATAATAATTTAATTATCTTTTAATCACCACCGTCGAAAATATTTATTTTTGAGGAATTTTCGAATTTCTCTTTTAATTCCTTTTTAATTAATTTTGAGCTAATTTTCTCAAAAAATTGTCTTTGACTTAACCACAAAGGCCCAAGGGTCCAAAATTTCTTGAAATTTTCAATATTCCCTTGGTGGGGGGATTTCCAAAAATTAATTTATCTAGAAGCCACAATTTTTATTTTTTATTTTGAAGAATTTATTTTTCCTAAGACTTAATTTTGACTCTAATCAATTAAATAAATGGCTTAGGATTTTAATTAATTTTTGCCAGAAAATTTAATTAATTGACACATGAGGGGATTAATAAAATTTTCAACCCTCTAATATTTTAGCTATGGTGCTAAAATATTATTTACATATTATAAATACATTTTAACCCACAAAGGGGGAACACCTGTTCGTTATAGGCTCTCAATTATTTGCCCAATTCAACGACTCAAATATGATCTGGTCGACCAAGTGATTTGTAATAAAATAATTTAGCCAACTAGCTAAAATTATTCTCAAATCACTTTTACAAAGACTCAATTAAAACACTAGAACTCACCTAAGATCTTGACGACAAAATCCACCCTAGCTTTGGGGTGAGGCTGGAGGGAAAAACTCTGCCGATCATTTGTGTTTAGAAACACAGATGAATCAGTGAGACGAAAAACTCCCTAGGATAAAAATTGTCATCAAAATAATAGGCTTACCTAGGTTGTTACATACATTATGGTCTTACTAAGATCATTTATATTATAAACTGCATAATGGATTTACAACTTTGACAAAATGCCGACTGATGATGATGAATCACGGATGATCTGAACACTTGAACATGATGAAATCCCTTATCCGGATAAAAGGGGTGTACTTCTATAGGGTAGTTGACATGGAGTGGTCAACATCTGGCTCTACTTGGGGACATGTTGCTTCATTGAATGAATGTGAGAATCTAGAATCTGTAGCCAAGCAATACAAAAAAATCATATAAGTAGCGTCCATCCTAATATTATTTAAAAATCATCATATAACACTGAGTACATGAAATAGAAGCTCTGTAATCAGTAACAATTCTACTAACATGAAGTGTAAATCTAATTTAAAGACAAAAATGAAATGCTAAAATAAAAACTAGAAGTAAATAACAAGCAGGGTTAGAAATACAATATAGAGGATGCCCTATGGCATCAGATGTGTTCAATGAAGTCCTTGAGCATCTGACTGCTCTTTGGCAGATCCATATGTTGTTTCTCTGATGTGCCATGTGCAATTCTGAAGATTTTGGGATATTGACCCATCTTAATGCTGTGTTGTATACGAGCATCAGATTTATCAAACCTCCGCTGCTTTTCACTTCTAACTTGCTGAGGCTTGTTCTTGCTTGACATTGATGATTTATCTTTTATATCCTTTTTCCTTCTTTGCTTTTTCTCTTCTTCTTGGTAGACCGAATATGTGATCAAAGTAAACCTTTCTGCCCGATCATGGAAATTCTTATGTGGAAAATTTGGAGCATAAAAAACATTTGTAACATGCCTTTCTTTATTCTGCATCTGTTCTGTCATGAATGATGGATCAGTCTCACAAGTGTTATCACTAAGACAAATTCCTTGATTTTTCCCAATAGTTATAACTTGATCTTTTTCAATTTCCTTTCTAACCATGTCATTCTCAGCTAAATCTTCCTTAATGGGTTCATCCACTTTCTCATGATATTCACAACAAGATGGGACCTGCTTTAGTAGGCTGGGAGGACTATGATTTGTTGAAAGCTCCTCGATTTTCTGCCATCTATCATTTGGACAAGGTTGAAACTTCTGTATCTGTAATTTTTCCATTTCCTCCAACCTTTTTTGTATGGAACTCATTTCCCTGGCATGCCTTACTATTAATTTCGCTTGATTGAGTTATGTTTTTAAGAATCTATCTTGAATATTGATCTGATTGGCCTCCATAGTTTTCATTTCCAGCGAGTGACTGTACTTCATGGCGGTCATTTCTTGGGTGTGTCTTGCTTCCATTGCAATCATATGATTTTGAATAATGGACATCTGATTAGAATGATTAACTTCCATTATCTTTAACCTGTTTTCCATGGCATTCATTTCCTTGTCATGGTTTTCCTCCATATTTATTACAAATTTTGCTTGTTTTTCTTTTGTGTCCTTTTTTACCTGTGCATGTGTAATATCCCCAAAGGGGAATAACCAGTAATAAACAGAAATACACCAATACAGATATAGAAAATATAATACTGAACCAGATCACTGAATCATGACACATGTAATACCAGAAACTGAGCCATTTTATTAATCAGGAAGTACATAGAGAGGAGTAAATCAGAATCAGTGCACCTATCCTTGCCCTAGGCAAGTGATGACCCTCCCATACAAGAAAATGGCTGCAACAAGGACAACGTCCTAGCTGCTCTGAAGACTGAAGATGAACTGCGCTGGTACTGGGGCTGATTCCCGGCGCCGCAACCCTCACAATGAAAACGCCTTCGTCTCTCGCTATGACGTCACAGTAAACAAAGAAGCACAACCCTCAACCCTCCGCTGCATGAACCCGGCCATGCACACCGGAAAACGCCGTTGAGCCCGACAACAGTTTGCTCCCGCACCGCGTCCCACCCACGGATCCGGCCTCCAATCAAATCTCGCGTCCTTCCCTTCGATCTCGCGTCCTCCAACAAGCCGCATCTACCGGCCAAACCTTCGTACCATGCTAGACCGGAACCATCTCCTCGCATCTGCGTCTCTAGGGCTAGATCTGGTGTTATCCCTTCAGATCTGGACTAGATCTATCAATATCTCCTCAGATCTGTCACTCCTCAATCTGGATCTAGTGCTAAACCTCCAGATCTGCAACATACAAGACTAGATCTGCAACATACAAGACTAGATCTGCAAGATCTATCCTTCCCAAAGCTGGATCTAACAATAAGCCTTCAGATCTGCAACCCTTACCTTCAGAAATGGACAGCGTCCTCACTCTAGGGCTAGACAGCGTCCTTCTGCCTCCCTAAACAGCGTTTTCTCTGCCAATCCTGAACTGCGTCCTCCTTGGACAGCGTCCTTCCTCTCCTGCAAGGATCAGCGTCCTCTCTCCGGATGAGACAGCGTCCTTCTCCTTCAAGTATCAGCGTCCTTCCTTCTCTTGCTCTGCGCAGCCACAAGAGGGCTTTCTCCTCCTCAGATATGCTTCAGAAACTGCTGCTGCTGCTACTGGAACTGAAAAGTATACTCAGGACAAACCTTACTAGGGCGGGCACTCGAAGTCCCCCGAAGCTAAGGGTGAAACCAAAAAAACCTTACCAGGGCAGGCACTCGAAGTCCCCCGAGGCTAAGGGTGAGATCTCCGACCGGAGACACTCGTGCACTAAACAGTGCTGCAGACCGACTAAACAACCGGCGTGCTGAAGCAGACAAAGTCTTGCTATCAATAAGAATATCAAATCATGAATGATCCAAATGAGGTGAGAACCTCTCCTTTTATAATGCCCCTCCAAATACTTAACCTCCTCGACTCCCGGCAGCTTTACCTGGGGTCGCCCGATGTCTCCCCCCCCATCATACTCATGTGGACCCCCAAGGCCCCCTCTTTAAGTTATAACGTTAATCAACTAGAAAACACTTTATTTTATAAAGTGAGGTGACTAAAGTGAGGTGACCCCTCTTATTTCTCACTTTATTTATTATTTCCAACTAAAGCGGCAAAATTAAACAAAAATGAAATATTCCAATTAGCAAGGCTAATTGGGAATATTACAGCATGACTCGCTTCCATGGCTTTTATTCTATTTTGAAGATTGATCTGGTTAGCTTCCATGTTCTGAATCATTTGTGTATAATTGAGTTGCATAACCTTAATCATCTGAATTGATTCCTTAACAGGATGTTCATGACCTTCTATAATCATGTGATATTCCTTACCAACAACATTAATTTGATGGCTCGTCCCTGCCATTCTACTATCTATGATTCTTTTGACAACATGGCAAGTAGCCTCTTCATGAAGAGCATCACAGGCCCTACAATAAGGTGGAGTTTCATCCACAAGATTGGCAGATTCAAGTGGATTTGGTGATCTATGCTCATTAGATGGGCCTCTCTTCTAGCAAGCATTATTATTTCGATTATTATTATTTCTAGGTTGGAAATTCTATGCTTGAGATCCTTCCATTTGGACCAGCCTAGCCTGCAAGGCACTTATTTCCTTAGAATGATTATATATTAACTTTGCTTGATCAAGTTCGATGCTTTCAAGTTTCTGCATTAATTTCTGCATAGTGTCATCATCAAATTTTTTAATATCTTTTCCCTTAGATTCTGTCGATTTACTCGGAACCCTATCAAAATCTGGAATTTTAGATTTTCCAGATGCTTTCTTATCCTTTTCAATCTCCTCAGCTAAAACCTAGGCAACCTTATAATCATTACTAATAACTCGTCTCGACTCATAAGAAGTATCAACATCAAAGACATCAATATAAAAATCAAATGAGACTTGGCAGGAGGTATATCATCTTGAGGTAATACTTTAATAATAGTACCATTAAACTCCTCTACGGTTTCATTTTCTTTTTTTTCTACGACGTTGATAGCTTTAACCATATGTCTTTCTTCTCTCTTGTCTCCATACTTGTCCTTAAATGAATTAATAATCGATTGCAATGAATTAAATGAATTATCAGGCTTTTCTATAAACCAATCCAAAGCATCTTCCTCTAAGGAAAGAACAAAGAGGCTCATCTTCACATCTTCATAATTATAGTCAACACCTCTAACATATTTACCCAACCAAGAGTTAAAGCTTTTAGATGAGCCGTAGCACTAACTGCATTATTGCCTTGCAAATAAGGCAACTTGTCAAGGCCATTGTTGTTGAAGATTGTAACTAGGTTCGGTCTTCATAAATTATATGAAAAATAATTATAGAAAATAATTTATATTATCATTAAATGACATTTATATTATTATTAAATGGCTTATTAAAGAATGGGTTTCATGCTCGGGTCATATTATTAGGTCAAGGTTCCCATTGTGGACTTCTAGGTTTTATTCTAGACATTACAGATTTATATTAACCCATCTTGGGCTTTTGAATCATGTAATTAGGTTTAAATTTGAGTCAAAATTGGTTTAGAGTACCTCCACATCAAGTCAGCCTTAAGGAGATCAAGTCGGCCTCAAAGGGACCTATTCGACCTCACCTGGAGCCTATAAAAGGAAGGAGATCGAATTCATTTGGAGCATCACTTCTCAAGCCAATTCGGTATCTATTGCTGCATAGGAAAAAGTGCGAAGTGGAAGAAAGAAGCTGAAAGGAGTGCGAGTTGGGTCAAGAAGATAGAGAAAGGAAAAATCAAAGTTTTGGTGGTGGTCTCTCTCCATTTCATGCCCTCTCTTGGGAGATCGAAGTCTTTTAGTGTTTGCTGCTTTTGTTGCTTAGTTGAAGTTGTCGGAGGACAAGTTGTTGTTGCTGCTAGGTTGAAGATTTGGAGGGTTGACTTGGTGTGGAGGGAAGGTTTGGTTTATGTCTAGGGTGAAGAGTCTCAAAGAATACTATTGAAGGAAGAGAATTTTGATCAGGCTTTTCCCCTAAGAGAGGGGTTTTGCTCTGACACAATGCCTACATCTTATCTCTTGTGTTGTGATCTTTGTGCATACACACTTTGGTAATTGCTGGATGAAGAATAATCTAATAAAGAAATAAAAAAGCCAACATAATTGACAAGTAATTATCAAGAAAGATAAATCAAACCCTAATCTACTTGCTTTGATTTCTCAACATGGTATCAGAGCTAAGGTCAAGAAGGACAAAGATCACTTTGTTGGCTCAAAGGGTTTGATCATGGATTCTCCCTCATTCATAAGCTATATAAGAATGGGTATCAACACTGCTGGAAGATGGATCAAAAGAGTCACCCATTACTTATTCATCAAATTCGAAAGTCAAGGATTTTTGGCTACCCTTATAGGATCTCTTCATGATGACAATGCATGGATCATTGATAGTGGAGCATCAAGACACATGACAGGAGAAAGTAAACAATTACATACACTATTAAGGAATTCATCTTCTCATGCAGTGGAATTGGGTGACAACAAAAGCTATGTTGTTAAAGGCCCGGGATCAACATCGCTGGAATTGGAAAGTGGATCGAAGCTGCACCTCAACAACATACTATATGTTCTAGGTTTGAAAAAGAATTTGCTTTCTATTTCTTGTTTAGAAGATAAAGGAGAAAGAATTGCTTTTTTGATGGAAAAGTATTGGTTTGGGGCAAAGACTCTAGCATTGACAAAGCTAGAGTTATTGGAGTTCGTGAAGGAAGTTTGTATAGGGTCACTAAATCTCCTCAAGTTTTGGATCATATGGAAATTAGTCCTATTGAGCTATGGCATATGAGGTATGGTCATCTACACTACAGACTTATTCCCACTCTTAACCAATTGGTTAATGGCATACCCAATATAAAGGAAGACCATGAAGGCATGTGCAAGGGATGCTCTTTGGGAAAACATACAAGAAAGCCATTTTCAAATAGTGAATCTAGGTCCAAAGAAATTCTGGATCTTATTCACTCTGATGTGTGTGGGCCCATGTTTGACAAATCTCTTGGAGGTCATCTCTATTATGTAACATTCATAGATGATCATTCAAGAAAGACATGGATCTATCTTCTCAAGACAAAAGATGAAGTATTTGAGAATTTCAGGGAGTTTCACGCTGAAGTGGAAAACCTCACCGAAAGAAAGATAAAGACTCTAAGATCCAACAATAGTGGGGAATACACTTCTAAGGAATTGATTGCATATTGTATGGAAGCAAGAATTAAGAGGGAGCTCATTATTCCCTACTATCCCGAACAAAATGGAGTTGCTGAAAGGAAGAATAGGTCTATTGAAGAAAGCATTAAGAGAATGCTCCTTGACCAAGACCTACTAAAATTCTTATTGGGAGAAGCAACCATGACAACCATGTATATTCAAAATAGAAGTCTTAAGAATATGACTGCCGAAGAAGCATTTACAGGAAAGAAGTCAAGTGTAGATCACCTCCGAATCTTTGGAAGCCCTGCCTACATCCATGTTCCAAAAGACAAGTGAAAGAAGCTGGATTCTACTACCATCAAAGGAATATTCGTTGGATATAGTACTTCCTCAAAGGCATATAGAATCTACATCAAGGAAAAATGACATATCGAAGTAAGCAAAGATGTTATATTTGATGAAAGCCAAGCCTATAATAAATCCAAAGATATCCCCATAGATTCAGATGACAAAGAATCTTCTATATTAGAAGAAGAAGATACACACCATGAAAACCTTACTGCAAATCAAGAAGAAGAAGGAACAGGTGAGGCTATTCAACCTGTGATCATCCCGACCACAAGGAGAAGGCCAAATTGGTTAAAATCTACACTACAAGATGCCGAAGGACATGAAGCTCCAATAGGAACCTCTAGGGAAAGTAAAAGACCGAAGAGATATTCTGACTGTGCTGCATATATGACGAAGCTAATTCTGTTGAAATTTGGTTACCGGAGGACAGGTGGTTCCCTAAGGCTTTGATCTTTGGCCTAGGGAAAAGTGTCCAAAAGAATTTAATTTTTCTCCTAAAGTGACTTTATAATTTTTATGAAGTCAAATCTAATTTAAAAGTGACTTTAGTAAAGTCAATGTAAAATTAGAAAGGAAAAGTGACTTTGGAAATAAATGACTAAGTGGGTCTTTATTAAAGTGGGGTGAATTAAAAAATAGAAAGTGAGATTTAAATGAGCATTTAATCTCAGCCCTAGATCTCAATCTATTTCAACCATTGGATTTAGGGATTCCCCAAAAGTCACTTAGGGTTAGGTTAAAGGAGGAAAAGGTCATTCATTCTTTCATGAGCAGATTGAGAGAGGAAGAGAAGGAGAGCTGGAGACTTTTTCTGAAGAGAGCTTGTGAAGGTGAAGGAGAGGCAAACTCAGCAAATCCGCACAGCAGCAAGGAGGGCACGGTTTTCGAGGCAGTAAGAGATTGCACGGATACCGAGGTAGCTTGGTCGTACAGCAGCACAGAAATCTGTACAGCAGTCCGTACAGCGGCATTGAGGCACGGTTTTCAAGGGGAAAGGCAGCACATTTTTCCAGGAATAGTACAGCGGCAAGGGGGCTCGATTTTCTAGGTGGTTGGGCACATTTATCGAGGCAGCCAGCACTGTTTTCGAGAAAGACAGCTTGCTGGAAAATTCCGTACGACTGTTCAGCTAAGTTCTGGGCATGAATTTCTGAACTGTCATTTGCTGTAATAAATTTCTGTTTTGAGTATTTTGCTGTTCTTGCACGTTTTCCAAGGCGGAGGCAAGCACGGAAAACCAGATAAGTCTGTAATTAATTTGCTGGAATTTTTTCTGTATATTTCACCTCTCTGTAAAAGCATTTTCCAGAAATAAGGAGCTCTCAAACTGGTTTTCCCCAAGAGTTGTAGGGGGTTTTTCCAGGGTCATGTTGACCAAAAATATTTGTGTTAAAATGTGTGAATGACTGTTTTGAGCTTGCTGATTTTTATTTCTGCATTTTCCAACATTCTGTAAATTTTCCAGAATTTGTGTTTTCAGCAAAAATTTATTTTCCAGTTTGTTGAATGTAAGGATATGGGAAAGGGCATTTAACTATTTGGAGAAATAAGGTGAAACTGAAAACCGGGGTGGCAAAACAAGAAATTTCTACATGGTATCGGAGCTTGGGTGCTGAAAGTGCAGTTTGTGACAGCAAGAAGAAAAATACAGTCTGCTGATTTTTCACTCAGAAAATTCCAGCAAGTTGATTTTTTCACAAACAGAATTTTTATCTTTACTACAGCAGTGCTATTTTTCAGTTTTAGGACAGCAGGATGTCATTGGGATTGAGGGTGGAGGATAGGTTGGATGGGCATACCAATTACAGTGTTTGGAAAGAGAGAATGCAAAGTATCTTTGAGGAGGCAGAAGTCTGGGATATCATGGTTCATACCAATGTGGAAAAAGTCGGAGTCGGGATTAAATCGGCAGGGCTTCAAGTCGGGATTAAATCGGCAAAGTCGGGATTTTTTCGAAAAAATCAGCAAAAAATCGGCAAAACTAAAAAAATACAAAAATATTCATATTTTGAAAAAATCCCGACTTTTTGGAAAAAATCCCGATTTTTTCAAAAAAAAAAAAAAAAATTATTAAAAAAATTACCTCCCTCACGATTTTTTGGAAAAAGTCGGCAAAAAGTCGAGATTATAACGATTAAATCCCGACTTTTTCAACTTTCAAAAAATCGGGAAAAAATCGGGGGATTTTATCGGCGCCTGCAAAAAATCGGGATTTTTTTAAAAAGTCGGGATAAAATCGGGATTTTTTCCACACTGGTTCATACCACACAGCAGCCTGTTAATGTGCCTACTGATGCTACTCAGTTGGCAGCATATAATAGGAAGAACAATAAGGGTAAGAGACTGATTCTAGACGGAATCAAAGACCATTGCATTCCTCATGTGAGAGGAAAGAGAAATGCTCATGAGATGTGGACAACATTGTCCAATCTCTACCAAAGTACCAATGAGAACCGGAAAATGGTCCTGAAGGAGAAGCTGAAGACCATTAAGATGGGTAATGATAGTGCAGCTGGATATCTCACAAAGATTACTAATGTGAGAGATGAGTTGGCGGCGATTGGAGAGGCCATTCCACCCACTGAGTTGGTGCGGATTGCAGTGAATGGCCTCCCCCGTTCATGGATGAACTTTGCTGATGGGGTTTGTGCACGTGAGACCCTTCCCACATGGGAGAGGCTTTGGGATGATTGCATTCAGACAGAGATCAGGAAAGGTCAGCTTGGGGCAGCCAAGCCAGTTGAGCAGGATGAGGATGTAGCACTGTTGGCAGGACGCAAGAAAGGCAAAGGGAAGAAGCAGGCTTCCACAAGTAATGGTGGGGGCAAAGGCAAAGGTAAAGGTAAACAGGATAACACACAGAAGGACTATTCCAAGGTGAAGTGTTGGAATTGTCAGAAGATGGGACACTATGCAGTTGTGTGTCCGGAGAAGAAGAAGAAGAAGGGGAAGAACTAGAGCATGGCAGCATCAGCAGAGGTTGAGGACTTTGCAGATCGCTTTGACCGAGAGTTTGGGTTCATTGCGTGTGAGTCCTCTAGTGCAGGATTACCTGCCATAGAGGTTCAGAGGGAGCATGCATTTCCCTCGACTAGCGGAGCATCTTCGGGTATCTGGTATGTGGACAGTGGGGCTTCACGTCATATGACAAGAGTCCGTGAGTACTTCTCAGAGCTTTCAGAGAGTGGCACTGATATAGAGGTAGTACTCGGTGATGACAGAGTTGTTAGAGCAGTCGGTGTGGGGACACTGACATTTCAGAGGGAGTCCAAACCTCCCTTGAAGGTGTCGGATGTTCTTTATGTGCCAGGGATGAGGAAGAACCTCATATCCGTCTCAGCTTTGGAGGACAGAGGATATGAGATACTATTCAGGGGAGGACAGGTGTTGATGTATCCCAGGGGCACTCCAGCTGATTCAGCTAGAGTGATAGGTGTACGCCATGCAAAGGTGTACGAGTTTGCATTTCAGTCCCTTTTGGCATTGAGCAGTAGTACCGACAGCAGAGCTAGCAGTTCTGAGCAGTGTGAGATTTGGCACCGCAGGATGGGGCACATGCATCATGGAGCCTTGAGGACCTTGCGGGAGATCACTACAGGTGTGCCAGAGTTCAGTACCGATCACTTTGATACTTGCAGAGGATGTGCGATGGGCAAGTTTGCCAAATCCCCTTTTCCCAGCAGTGACAACAGAGCGACTGGGATACTTGATTTGATTCATTCCGATGTGAGCGGTCGGATGTCTCATGTTTCCTCGAGTGGATATGAGTACTATGTTTTATTCATTGATGATCACTCCAGGAGGACCTGGATTTATTTCTTGAAGACCAAGAGTGAGGTCTTCAAGCGGTTTCAGGAGTTCAGAGCTCTTGTGGAGACACAGACAGGTCGGAAGATCAAGTCCCTGAGGTCGAACAATGGGGGAGAGTACACCTTTGGAGAGTTTGTTGACTATTGTGCGGAGGCAGGCATTAGGAGGGAGCTCACTGTTCCTTACAACCCCCAGCAGAACGGGGTTGCGGAGAGGAAGAACAGATCCATCGGAGGGGCTGCCAAAGCCATGTTACATGATCAGGGGTTGCCATTGTTTTTATGGGCAGAGGCCTGCAACACTGCTGTTTATTTGCAGAACATGAGTCTGCATCGTGCCTTGGGGCATATGACTCTGGAGGAGGCTTTTTCTGGGAAGAAGCCTGATATTGGTCATCTTCGTATCTTTGGGTGCATCACATACTCCTACATACCCAAGGAGAAGAGGACCAAACTAGAGCCCACCGCAGAGAAGGGTATCTTTGTGGGCTACAGTGAGACCTCAAAGGCCTTTCGGATTTACATTCCCGCACAGAGGAAAGTTGTTGTCAGGCAGGATGTGAAGTTCGAGGAGGATAGGGCCTTTAGGAGGTCACGAGAGTTAGAGTATCTGGATCACCGTACCCTCAAAGAAGAAGTGAGTCATCGTGGATCCAAAGGCGGTGGATTAGAGGATCCAGGTACATCTACAAGACGATGTCGTGTCCGCGCGCGGAGCGTGGCTCACGCAGTCGAGGGGTGGTGCTTCGGCAAATGCGGCGGTGGCAGCAGCCCGTCGTAGCAAGCTTCACTTTGGAGTCCACCCATGGACAGCGCAACACTGATCCCTCGCCCTACAAACCAAAGTGTGCAGGAGGACGCAGATGTACGTCTTCAGGAGTTCAGGCTCCTGATGATGATGAGGAGGAGGAGTTTCATTCTCCAGTGGGAGAAGTGTGCTCAGGGAAGAGGAAGCCCAAGTGGCTTCAGGACACCTTGAGAAAGGCCACATCTGTTGCTGGGCCTAAGAGGCCGGTTAGAGAGAGCAGACCACCTGAGAGGTTTTGTAGCTATATGGCAATGGCTACCAGCATCCTTGACTCTGAGCCTTCTAGCTATGAGGAGGCAGCTAGCCAGCAGGTCCGGAGAGAGGCCATGCAGGAGGAGTATTCTTCTATCATGAAGAATGATGTTTGGGAGGTGGTGCCGAGGCCTGAGGGCAAATCCGTGGTTACTTCCAGATGGCTTTACAAGGTAAAGCATGCTGCAGATGGCAGCATTGAGAAATTCAAAGCGAGGTTTGTGGCTAGAGGGTTCTCCCAGTAGAGGGAGTTGATTATGAGGAGACCTTCGCTCCCGTGGCTCGATATACTTCGATTCGCTCCATTATATCGATAGCAGCAGAGATGGGTTGGAAGATCCACCAGATGGATGTGAAGACCGCATTTCTCAATGGCTTCATACCGGAGGAGGTGTACATTGAGCAGCCACAGGGCTTTGAGGTGCATGGGAAGGAGTCCCATGTGTGCAGATTGAAGAAGGCCCTTTATGGCCTGAAGCAAGCTCCCAGAGCTTGGTACTCCAGGATAGATACTTACTTGCAGAAGATGGGTTTCACAAAGAGTGAGGCAGATCCGAACCTTTACTTTATTGTGATAGGTGAGGAGCCTCTCATTCTGGTGCTGTATGTGGATGACTTAGTCATTACAGGTGCAGAGAGACTCATAGAGCACTGCAAGAGAGATCTTGCGGCGGAGTTTGAGATGAAGGACATCGGCTTGATGCATTACTTTTTGGGTTTCGAGGTGTGGCAGGAGGAGGGGCATTTCTTCCTGGGGCAGGGGAAGTATATTGTGGACATCCTTGGCAGATTCCACATGGAGGATTGTAGACCCATGTCGACACCAATGATCACCAACTGGAAGAAGCTTCATGCTTCGGATTCCGAGTTGGTGGATCCCACATTGTACAAACAGCTGATTGGTTCCTTGATGTATTTGGTCAACACTAGACCAGATATTTGTTTTGTAGTCAACACGATGAGTCAGTTTATGTGTGAGCCTAGGAAGGTTCACTGGGTGGCTGCAAAACACATTTTGCGGTACTTGCAGGGGACAGTGGATTATGGTCTGGACTACAGGCAGGGGGATGGAGTGAGATTGGCAAGTTACACTGATTCTGATTGGGCAGGTTGTGCTTCTGATAGGAGGAGCACTTCAGGGTGTTGTTTTGGGTTGGGTTCGGCAGTGGTGTCATGGTTCAGCCGGAAGCAGCAGTCAGTAGCATTGAGTTCAGCGGAAGCAGAGTATATGGCAGCCAGTCTAGCTAGTTGTGAGGCCATCTGGCTTCGCAAGATGTTGTTTGGCTTATTTTGTCAGCCGTTGAGACCTTCAGTGATTTACTGTGATAATCAGAGTTGCATTAAACTCACGGAGAATCCAGTATTTCATGACAGGTCAAAGCATATCGGGATCAAATATCATTTCATCAGAGACTATGTTCAGAAGGGAGCTGTGAAGCTTGAGTATATTCCCACTGATGAGCAGGTTGCAAATATTCTTACCAAAGCCTTACCACAGGGCAAGCATGTCTACTTCAGAGACAAGATGGGTGTGTTGAGGAACACCTTCCTCGGTAAAAGGGAGTGTTGAAATTTGGTTACCGGAGGACAGGTGGTTCCCTAAGGCTTTGATCTTTGGCCTAGGGAAAAGTGTCCAAAAGAATTTAATTTTTCTCCTAAAGTGACTTTATAATTTTTATAAAGTCAAATGTAATTTAAAAGTGACTTTAAGTGATAAAGTTACTAAAGTATAATTTAAAAGTGACTTTAAGTGATAAAGTTACTAAAGTCTAATTTTAAAGTGACTTTAAGTGATAAAGTTACTAAAGTCTAATTTTAAAGTGACTTTAATAAAGTCAATGTAAAATTAGAAAGGAAAAGTGACTTTGGAAATAAATGACTAAGTGGGTCTTTATTAAAGTAGGGTGAATTAAAAAATAGAAAGTGAGATTTAAATGAGGATTTAATCTCAGCCCTAGATCTCAATCTATTTCAGCCATTGGATTTAGGGATTCCCCAAAAGTCACTTAGGTTTAGGTTAAAGGAGGAAAAGGAGGGAAAAGGACATTCATTCTTTCATGAGCAGATTGAGAGAGGAAGAGAAGGAGAGCTGGAGACTTTTTCTGAAGAGAGCTTGAGAAGGTGAAGGAGAGGCAAACTCAGCAAATCCGTACAGCAGCAAGGAGGGCACGATTTTCGAGGCAGTAAGAGATTGCACGGATACCGAGGCAGCTTGGCCGTACAGCAGCACATAAATTTGTACAGCAGTCTGTACAGCGGCATTGAGGCACGGTTTTCAAGGGGAAAGGCAACACATTTTTCGAGGAATAGTACAGCAGCAAGGGGGCTCGATTTTCTAGGTGGCTGGGCACATTTATCGAGGCAACCAACACTGTTTTCGAGAAAGACAACTTGCTGGAAAATTTCGTACAGTTCGTATAGTCCGTACGGTTGTTCAGCTAAGTTCTGGGCACGAATTTCTGAACTGTCATTTGCTGTAATAAATTTCTGTTTTGAGTATTTTGCTGTTTTGGCACGTTTTCCAAGGCGGAGGCAAGCACGGAAAACCAGATAAGTCTGTAATTAATTTGCTGGAATTTTTTCTGTATATTTCACCTGTGTAAAAGCATTTTCCAGAAATAAGGAGCTCTCAAACTGGTTTTCCCCAAGAGTTGTAGGGGGTTTTTCCAGGGTCATGTTGACCAAAAATATCTGTGTTAAAATGTGTGAATCACTGTTTTGAGCTTGTTGATTTTTATTTCTGCATTTTCCAGCATTCTGTAAATTTTCCAGAATTTGTGTTTTCAGCAAAAAATTATTTTCCAGTTTGTTGAATGTAAGGATATGGGAAATGGCATTTAACTATTTGGAGAAATAAAGTGAAACTGAAAACCGGGGTGGGAAACAAGAAATTTCTACAAATTCAAGCTAAACCATCTACATTCGAAGAAGCTGTTCAACATGAAGTTTGGAAGAAGGCGATGCACGAAGAATACGAATCCATTATGAAGAATGGGGTTTGGGAAATCGTTCCTAGACCTAGTGACAAATCAATTGTCACATACAAATGAATCTACAAAATCAAGCATGTTGTTGATGGAAGCATAGACAAGTACAAAGCAAGGTTCATTTTAAGGGGCTTCTCTCAAAAAGAAGGAATAGATTATGAAGAAACCTTTGCACCTACAACAAGGTATACTACCATTAGATCTTTGGTTTCATTGGCTGCTACAATGGGTTGGAATATCCATCAAATGGATGTGAAGACTGCATTTCTAAATGGTACCATTGATGAGGAAGTATACATCGAACAACCCAAAGGTTTCGAAGTAAATAGCAGGGACTCTCACGTCTGCAAACTGAATAAAGCCCTATATGGCTCGAAGCAAGCTCCTAGGGCATGGTACGCGAGAATGGATGCATATCTCCTAAGAAATGGGTTCGTGAAGGGTACTGCTGATCCAAATCTCTACACCAAGGTTGTGAATAATGAGCCTGTCATTATTCTACTATATGTGGATGATCTATTCATCACTAGTGTGGAGCATAAAATTCAAGAGTGCAAGAAGATGTTGGCAGCCGAATTTGAGATGAAGGATCTAGGACTCATGCATTAATACCTTGGTCTTGAAGTATGGCAGAAACCTGGGGAGATATATTTGGGGCAAGGAAAGTACATCATCAAAATGTTGCGGAAATTCTGAATGATGGACTCCAAGCCCATGACTACTCCTATGATCACCAATCTCAAGATGTTACAAGGTTCTGACTCAAGTCTCCTGGATCCTACCTCCGATTGACAGATGGTGGGCTCCCTAATGTATCTGGTAAACACTAGGCCAAATATATGCTATGTAGTGAACATTTTTAGTCAATTTCAGTTGGAACCTTGTAATGATCACTGGATAGCTGCCAAACACATATTAAGATATCTTCGTGGTACTATACACTACTGCCTAAAATACAATAGTAAGGAAGTCAACCTAATTGGCTTCTCAGATTTGGACTAGGGTGGCAATGAGTCTGATGGAAGGAGTACTACTGGTGGAGGCTTCAGCCTAGGGTCTGCTATGGTTTCATGGATGAGTATAAAGCAAGGTGCCGTTGCCATAAGAAATGAATGTGGCTGCATGTGAAGTAGGAAAGGAGGTTGTATTGTTAAGGAAGCTTCTGACAAACTTGTTCGAGAATTCTCTAAGTTCTACTATAATCAACTGTGATAATCAAAGTTGTATCAAGATGTATGGAGATCCTGTGTTTCATACTAGAAGGTTCTTATGCCAATTAGAATGATGGAAACAATAGATACCAATATCCAATAATCACTTAGATATATTAACTTAGGCAACTAAGATTACTAGATGCTCAACACAATAATGCTGATATTACTTAACACCAATTATCTAGAGATGCCCAATTAGATTAGAAGCCTTCAAAGATATATCAATACTGCTTAATGTCAATTTAATTAAATTAACAAGTCTTCTACTTAGGAACACTTAGATCTCTTATTGCCAACGTAAAATTACCATTCACAAATATATATAATCATGAAAACACTATTCACTAAGGTTCTTATGCCAATTAGAATGATGGAAACAATAGATACAAATATCCAATAATCACTTAAATATATTCACTTATGCAATCAAGATTATTAGATTATGTGCTTTAAGGAGTGAGCTTATGAGATGTGAATTCAGATTATGTCTTTACAAGACAAGCGATGTTAGATGAGCAACTAAATGTAAGCACAACATTCCATGATTGAGCAAATAGAACATCTTATGGCAACAATAAGCCAATAGTGAATTATTTATACCCAATGTGTCATTTAATGAGCAGTAAACCTTCAGGACAACAGTAAGAAAAACTTTAGGACAACAACAAACAAATGTTATTATAACAACAATATGACAATGAAAACAGTGAGCTATCAATGCTATTTTTATGCCAAAAAATTACCGAAATTTTTCCAAACTTGCCCACATGAATTTTCAAAAATTTTCAGCCTGTTATAATGTGATTTCCAGAATTATATAAGATCGGATATACTTATTACAGTCAGCAAATAAAACATGAAATATGCTTGGATGCCCAACTCAAGAAATTAATTCCTTAATGTATTCGACAATAAAATGATTTTAGGGTTACCCACATGAAATTTTGCCACTGTTATATTTCAGACTTTAGAAACAGAATTATTTAGAGATAATAGTCACCAAAAATTGTAGATCTAGGCCAATTTTTTGACACCCATCATAATTGACTTATTAATGTATTTAGAATTTTTTTTAGTTAATTTCAAACCACTTAGATGTGTTTTTCACCACTATTAAAAAAGTATATGACTGCTGTAGCAAACAGTGAGAAAAAAGAGGGTTTAGAGATCAAACCCTTAGGCCCTAGGCATTGACGATCACTTGCCTGAGTTGCCAAAATTTTTCCAATACCTGAAACACAAATTTTTACCAATTTTTTTGTAAAATCCATCAATGATCAGCTCCAGAAAATTAAATATTCAGATCAGAAATGGAGCAAGGGGAATCCAGGGCCAATGAGGGCTAGTGTTGGGCTGGGAGAAGGCAGATTTGGGCTTAGGAGCCCCAAAACTTGAAACCCTTGTTTTGAAAAATTTATTTTGCTTCAAAACTTTAGATTTATTGCAAAATCTTCAATGGATGGCCCTGCAAAAATTTTGAAGACTAGATGTTCAAGGGCTTAGATCTAGCTCTGATTCAACTCTTTCCACTTGATTTCACCTTCACCAATGAAAACAAGAATACCCAAAACCCCAATATATACAAAAATTAAAAAATAATTCAAACTCAAAAAACCCCAATTGCTGTAGAAATTTAGACCCAACCCCAGTTATCAGTTTCTCCTTATTACTCCCATGTAGTTAAATGCCCATTCCCATAAACATACATTCAACAAGCTGGAAATAATAAATATTTTTGAAACACAAATTCTGGAAATTTCAAAGTGTTGGAAAATGCAGAAATAAAACTCAGAAATTATTTCAGAAAATGACACACTGATTTTTGGTCAATATGACCCTGGAAAAACCCCCTACAACTCTTGGGGAAAACCAGTTTGAAAGCTCATATTTATTTCTGAATATTGCTTTTACAGTGAAACAGAGAAACACAGTAAAAATTCCAGCAACCAAAATTACAGACTTATCTCGATTTCCGTGCTTGCACACTGCCTCAGAAATTGTGCCAAATCAACTACTTACAAAATAGAAAATTTTACAGCATTAATGGCAACAATAAATGCTGTTCGGCCACTTCAGAAAATGTGCCAGAACAATTGTACGAAACTGTACATATTTGTACAGCAACCCTCCTCGAACTCTGTGCCCAGAAACTGCCTCGAAATTTGCATGAAGCTGCTGTCCTTTTTCTCGGTTTTTGTGCCAAAATTATTAGCTGTACTTCTCGATTTTCATGCCCAGATTTTTGTCTCGAACTCTGTGCTTAATGCTGCTGCCCTCTTCCTCGATTTTCGTTCCTCCCTTTCTTGGAAACAGTGCCTCTCTCTTGCTGTACGGATTTCTGCCTTGGGAAATGTGCCAATGAGGTGCTGTATGGATTTGCTGAAGAATTCTTGCCACTGCCCTCCAACTTTTCACTACGCAGAAAATCTCTTTGCTTTCTTCTCCTCCTCTCTCAACCTGCTCATGAAAGACTAAATGACCTTTTCTCTTCTTTTCCTCTTTTAACCTAACTCTAAGTGACTTTTGGGGAATCCCTAAATCCAATGGCTGAGATAGCTTTAGATCTAGGGCGAAGATTAAATGTGCATTTAAATCTCACTTTCTATTTTTTAATTCACCCCACTTTAATAAGAACCCTCTTAGCCTTTTATTTCCAAAGTCACTTTTCATTTTCTAATTTCACATTGACTTTATTAAAGTCACTTTAAAATTAGGCTTAGTAACTTTATCACTTATAAAGTCACTTTTAAATTAGATTTGACTTTACCACTTATAAAGTCACTTTAGTAGAAAAAGTTAAATACTTTTGGACACTTTTCCCTAGGCCAAAGATCAAAGCCTTAGGGAACCACTTGTCCTCTGGTACCCAAATTTTAACAACTGCAAAACCAAGATTAGAGAAATAAAATAATTTACAATTTTAAAATAAAAAATGAAATAATAACCCAAAAAATTATATACACACAAGATCTTTAGAATGCAATGTGTTAGTGAATTAATTTACATAATGAAATTATTTCTCTCTCCTTTGACCTTTGCTCTTTCTTCTTTGATTCTCGCTCTCTTTTGAATTTCGCTCGTCTTCTTGTACTTTCTTGCATAGAAAAATGTTAGTGTTGTGTGTCCAAATGAGGTCGAATTGCATTGAATTTATATACATCCAGGAGGTCAAATAGGTCCTTTTCTGGGCTGACTTGTTTAGGCAGGGCCAACTTGGTCTTGTGAGTACAAAAGGCTCTTTTTGACTCAAAATATTTTTTTTCTTTCTCTTACAAATAAGTCCAAATGACAAATTTTTTTTGACTCAATAAAGACTAGAAGCATGAAGAACATGCTTAACTAATGAAATAATTGTAATAATAATAAAAAAATATTTTTCTTTTTTTTTGCTTTTTACATGAAATTGATTTAGATACAAGTACAATGATTATTATGAAGACCGAACCTAGTTACATTTGTCAACAAAAATATTTCTTCTCTATTGGTTTTCCCTTTGGGGTTTTTCCAGGGGCTTTGCCCAAAGTTTTTGTGTCTACTTTCATGTTTTGTTGTTGTTTTTAAGTTAAACAATTAAGTAAGATATTCAATGGTATTTTTTATTCCAAGTTTAACTCTAGCTTTTATGTGTGAGCAACAAATATAAATGAGCAGTAAACTGTGATAAACTTAGCGAAACTTAAAATGAGTAATTGGGTTACTTAAAAACTTATAGGCTTATCGTGGCATATTTTAGTTGTAAAGCTAGTGGGTTAGCTTATAACACTAATTTTCTTTTTCTCCACTCAAAATCAAACTTGTGTAGGGGCTTTTAGATAGAAATTTAAAGAGGTAGACCTATATAAATAGTCACCTCATTCATTTTGTTCATCATCACTTCTGGAAAACTTGACCTCTCTTAGAGATTTCAGCCTAGCTATTGTACTTCTCTACTTTGTGGAGATGTGATCTTTTGTGGATATTTGGCTTTTGGAGATGTTATTTTGGGATAAAAAAGGCTTGTTCTTAGATATCTTTTGAGTAATTTTTATTGGATATCTTTTATGATTATTGCATGTAATGAATATTGCTAGTGTTTCTATGTTCCATGTCTAAATGCTTATGTTTATATGCAATACTTGCTGAATTTTGCATGCTTTAATTTGTTTCCTTGGACATCCCTAGAGAACCTCCTGTAGTGCTTTCCTCTAGCAAATTTATCCCCTCATTAAGTGATAGTTAGGCTTAGCAAGTGGCATGTGTGCCACCTCTAGGTGACACATTGATCCAATAAACCTCAACATGTGTGCAACAAATCCTTGAAGTGATGGATCAACCTTCAACCAAGATGAGTGGAGTGTCATAAATAAGTTTATGTGCCAAAAATAGCTCCCCAATGCTAGGCTGCCCCTTCAACAACCTTATGAATGTGGTTTTCAAGGTGTAATCTCTCCTAAAAAAAAGGTGTTTCAATGGCCATATTTCAAGAGTGAGGAGTCAACCAATTAACAATGTCATCAATCCACATGAAAAAGGCCAATTAACTCCATGGAGGAAAGGGAATGCCCCATCACTCATGCAAATAATTAATATAAAATGTGAAGATCCCTAAACATATGTGTCAATGAAGGTGAGTGCTCCACTTAAATCCATGTTTCCGATCGTAATAAACCAATCCAAGTGTGAAAACAATCCACATAACCAAGGGTGTCCATGCAATAAGCATCCACCCTAGTGGAATTATGTCAAACTAGCTATTGAGAGGGTTAGGATCACCTAAACATGTGTGCACAAGTGGAGGGCTCCTCTAAGAGTGATAGTCCATGTCATCAGAAAGTGCTCTTAAGTTTCAAAAATCTCTAGTCAAGCTAGCGTGTTCAGACCCTGTGGTTCAAACTATAATCCATACCAAATAAGACCCCTGAAATGATTGGAACCATGTGAAAAGTACTCTTAAAAAATGTGATGTCAACAATGCCAAGATCTAATCCACAAGTGAAATAAAATCCGTAGTGCTAGCGACTCTTCAACTAGGCTCATGTGCCATTAAACACCACTAAACCACATCCAAGCCTAGTCATGTAATAACTTAAACAACACAGGAAAAGGAGACCCATTGTATGTCAATAGCCAACCACAGGAGATCTAATATGTTCTAGGGGCATAGCCAGATAAATGTGCAAGGACAACTTTCCTCAAGGCACTGCACACTCACTATTGACGGTCATTGGACATGCCACAAGGGAAGAGTTGAGGAAAGTATGCGTTTGCATAACAGTGCCCCTGTATCCATGAAGTAGTCCATCAGTTCCATGCCACAAGTCTGTGTCATGTGTTGAGAAGTGTAGCTTGGGAGGTACTCCCACAACCCTTAGGGTACTGGATTTCTGTGGTGTTTACCCATGAAAAAGTGGTTTTGTGGGAAATGTACCCAAGTGGAGGGCTTTGGACACATGTTGGTGGGCTAAAGACCCAAAGTAAATTCATTGTTTATTTCATTGGTTGCAAGAGGGCACATTTGATGGGCCAAAGGGGCACTTGAGACTACAATGGAGAGGGCTTATTTTATTTCTTATGCTAATTGTGTTTGAGCATGTAGGCTCAGGTTGTCTTGAGCCAAGGACATGATCCTTGGTGGCAAGTTGACTCCACCAAGAACACTATATATAGAAGTAAAGTTGAGCTCATTGACACAACATTGCAATTCATCTTGTGTATGAACATTAGCCTATGAAGAAGCCACAGATATGGAAAGAAGGACGAGTTTGGATAAGGGACAAATCTCTTGTGTGATCTGTTCGCTTAAGGATAGTTCTGTGCCAAGTGATCTCTGTCTTGTGGTAATTAAGAGGCTACTGGACGTGATAAGGTCTGTGTTCTTTTGAAGAGGGCTGAGAAGTCTGTTTCAGGACAGTGATTAGGGCCAGGTTCAAACGCAGGAGGCTGCAGGGTATAATAGAGGGTCCAAGTTGAGTTTAAGGAGCCGTAGAGGTTTTGTTTAGGGCTGAGAGGCCTCAGGGATCTAGTGACACAGATCCAAATTTCTTCAGACCTGGGCAGAGGTTAGAAATGAATGAATATGGCTATGTTTTGCAGTAGATGATTGCAGAGTTTTATGTTTGAAGGTCTGTCCACTAAGTTGTGTTTGGACATAGTGTTGAAGAGCTGTTATACAGTGGTATAGGAGGTGCAAATCTACTGTGAGGGAGCTGATATTTGAGCCTATGTTCAGTGACTTTGGAGCAGCATAGTCATTGTGTGAAGGCAGATATGTGGAAGCTGAAGTGTGCAAGTGTTTTGGAGCAGCAAAACCCTTGTGAGCAGCTTGATGTGCAGAGGTATTGGAGGAGCAATAACTCTGTGAGTATAGGTGGCAAAGGACCTGCCAGGTGTTCAAGGCAAGTGGACTGAAAGGGCTGTAGTCAAGTGCTTCAAGTAAGTCAAGTTTGTTCTTGTTCTTGGGTGGATTGATAGTCAAACTTTGTTGACCTGAAGCCCTAGTTTTCCTTGTATCACGGTTAATTGTAAGGGCCATGATTGCTGGTATGGGAGCTCTATGTTTGTTGTGTTAAAGTTGTAATATAAAGAAGTTTTTGGTCTTTATTGTGTATTTTATTGGTTCACTGCTCTTACATTTCCGCTGTGTAGAATGCTTGGAGTTGTGTGTATTTCAGTGTGTTTGTGATAGTGTTTTAGATGTAGACCTGATTCTGAAGTACAAGGGAAAAATCAACATGATGAAAATCACAATGGATGTAATGAAAATCACAAGGTGAAACCTCATGTAATATGAGGGCTAATGAGATTGGTGGAATTGCAGATATTCAATTGTTAACATTGCAAAAACTCAGCAGAAGTGGAGGTATTTAAGGGTGCTGTCTTGCATTATGTCCAACAATTTCAACAATCCAGAGGTGTGATTTCAGCAAAGATTTGATTGATGATGGAAAATCGGAAAAAGACAGTATTGCAGAATGCTTAGTCTTCTTCCTTATCTTCTAACCTTAACAGTTATCATTACAATGGTCCGAGGTCACTAACATTATGTATATAAATATTATTGACTCCTTTAATGATACCTAACATGAATATTTGCGAGTGGTATCACTCTAACGGAAAGATTATGCTGCTATTCCGTAGACTTGTTCTTTGATATGCTGTAGTTCCCTTGTTTGCTGGTTTTTGCAGTTTATTGTATTCAATTGCAAGTCAATTTTATGATTTCACTTTTATGTATTGCTATGGTATAATTAGATATTTTCTGATTTCTAATTTCCTATCATTGCTTGGTAGCCTCTTAAAAGATTTTCCTTATTATATCGTTTCTTTTTGGATGTGCATCAGTTACAAGTTCAGCTGGGAAAGACTTATTATATTCTCCAAAATCTCTTATTTTGCTACTTCTTTGCTTCAGAAAATGCTTTTGCATTTGTGTACCGAGAAATCAGGCAAGAGTTATCATCTTCTCATCAACAAAATTCAGTGTCAAATACAACTGCAAAAAGAAAAGCCCCCATTGCAGGTACGTTGCTTACCATTTTTTCACTGTTACAAATACCAATGAAAAGTTATCTCTCAACTGAGTGTGAGGTTATTTGCAGTTTGTGATTAGATTTTTATAAATTGTTTTGAAAGGTCATTCTTGTATAAAAACTATTTTTAGCAAACCTAGGTTTTTGCTCTTAATGCAAGAAAACCGAATGGATGGATTTGACTATAAGAGTACCACAACTATGAATGTTGATAAAAGGAAATAACATAATTTTATTAATCTCCAACAAATGACCGCGAATGTAGGACAGTGGGAAAGAAAGTGAAAAGACTGCAACATAAATAAGTATCTAGCTAAGCAAATTGCATAGTTTGTAATGTTCCCGAAAAATTAATTGATCAAGAGACGAAATAGTGTATCAATTCCTGTACGCGATAGTCCTTCATAAAGGGGAAAACCCCCAAAATTCCCACTGTTGGGCCAGTGTTGGGGGAAGCTGGACGAAGATACCCAAAATTGGGGCTTGGAGTAAAGCTTACTCAATCATTTTAGAAGAAGAAACCCCTCTAGCAAGTCTATAAATATGGGAGGATTGAATTCGTTTGAAATCATCATTGTGGATCAATTTATCTTCGTTTTTCTTGAGCCTAAGGCTCTGAGGGTTTTAAGACCCCTTTCCTTCCTACTAATTTTGGTGGTGAAAGATTCCACCCTAGTTAGTAAACTTATTTCCAATTTTCTTTTCTCTTTTTTACTTTGTCCTGACACATATATTTGGAACAACTCTAGTTTCGTTAGTGGATTTGGTATTTTGTTCATTTTGGCGACAAGGAATAATTATCTAAGGAGCAATGACCTTATGGTGGAAAATTTTGAAGCTAGACGGATCTTGGTGACAGGTCGAAACTCCCTCAATCAAAGAGAGACATTCTTGACGCAGCCGAAACTTTGAGGCCAATAATTTCTGAAATCTCTGCAGAACAAATAGGACGAAGTTCCCTATTTTACCGCATTTGTAAAAAAAAAGTAAACGTGAGTCATGGAGCAGGTCAAAGTCTGACATCGAAATCCATACAAATTCTACATGAACGAGTTAGTCTGGGATGATCGAAGTATTCCTCGAGATTAGACATCACGCTAGATGAATCTTTGAAATTTTGGAAGTTTGAAGCCTTGCGTATTATAGTGGTTGACATAAAATTATAGTAGTTAATGATGTGAGTTACAATGGTTGGAGGCTATGCGAGACAAGTAAGATAAGGATTTTGACTCCCAAGCGAGGGATTTTTTCACACCAGTTGGACGTCATATCTCCGAGAATTAAAAACAAGGGCAATCCGAAAAATCATTCTGTCGCTAATCGAACCTTCTAAAGCATCGAGGACTTCTCGATGAGTTTTCTTGGGTATGCTCCTGGTCAAATCGATGCGTTTGAGGACTAAGCCAATGCACAAAATCCCTTTAGACAATTTATGTGGCCAACGACATGGGAATAGTACTGTGTCAATTTCACCCAGCGAAATTTATTAATAAGAACACGATCCCGCAAGCCAAGATCGAAACCTCTCAAAGTGTCGAAGATCTGAACTAAACCGAGACCCGAAGCTAGCTTCCGTGAATAAACTCTGAAACATAAGTGTATCACATCCCCTCCCTGAGATTAGGACAACATTGTGGACGACTACCTCTAGTAAGTCGAGGGTTTTCCTTTCGGTAGCAATTCTGGTCTGACATGTAGCATAACTGGGTCCTCTGAAGTGTGATTGAGTTGGTGGTCTCTCTTGGTTAGAGTCAAATAATATAGTTTGAACAATTTATAGAAGTTAGTTGTTGAAATTGTTATATTTGAATTGGATCTGATTGAATTTTCATCGAACAATTGAATTTGGATTATTACTGTTGTATCCAATTTATTGCTTGGTTCAATATGGTTTACTGGTAGATGATACACAGAAACCCTCGTTGTATACAAAAACCCTAGGGAAAAATTCCCCAAGTACACTACAATGGTATCAGAGCTGAGATCTTGCTAGCCTGGATGGTATTTAAAAATGGAACCACTGGAAGTAAATTTTTGGCACCAATATGAAAAACCTTGGAGAAAGTTAGATGAGCAACAAGCAAATATTTTTAGGAAAATGGAAGAGAAACGAGCAAAAAATATCAATAGGATGCAAGAATGGAACAAAAGATTAGAAGAATATAACAAAACGCTCCAGCATCTAATAAAGAAAATTTGGGACGAATTTTGGAATAGTGGCAAGAAAAACAAATAAAACGATGTTGATCATATGCCTCAGAATGAAAATCAAAGCGCAAGAAAAGTGGAAGCAAAAGGGAAATCATGGGCATCACTATATCCCCGTAAACAAAATGAAAGTCCTAAAAATGAAACCATATCTTGCGAGAATGATCTTGATAAAAAACAACCAAATCTCAGGGAACAAAATGGTTGTCTGAAGGATAAGGACAACCTTATGATAACTGTGCCATTCAAATTTCAGAGATGCCAAATACTGAAGGAAAGAATGAAGGGGTATCCTTTGCAGGGAGGAGGGTGAAGACAAAAGCACCCCCTCTAATAGCATGATGACAAGGTTTCAACTTGAATTCAACTTAAAAACAAAGGCAAGTTCCAATGTTTGGTCATGTTTGTACAAGAAGCATGAAGACGATATTCAAGCATTTGCTTTTGATCATTTAACAGTTACAAATACTAAACACAGGACAACGAGTCTGCTGTGAAAATTCGGTTACCCGAATGAGCCAAATCCTATTGCAGCAACTGATTTTAATTCTTCTAATTGTTAATTTGCTCAACAATTTATTTGCTGTTTCCTACGAAAAATATCAAATTAAATACACTGCAACCTTCACAAATAAACTGCGGAAGAAATAAAACGTTGAAAGGAAATATATGCGAACACACACAACACCGTTATTTTTGGACCAACGTCCCCAGAAAAACCCAACTCGGGAAAACCGGTGCAACAACTGAGGGTTTTATTATTATGTAATAGTGAAATCTGAGTACAAATTGTGGATGCCCAAACTGGCAATCCAAATAGAGAAAAACTGGAAAAAATAACTAGTGAGGAAATTCCTCACTCCACAGACAAATCCGACACTAACTTCAGCTCGAAATTGAGCCGTTCCTAACTGCCTCTGCGCAGTCTCTGCGTCACTCTACGCAGTCTCTGCGTCCCTCCAGCTTGGAACTGCGTCACCTCTCACTGTCTCGTCAGTTGCTGTTTGGGAAACTAATTCTCCCAGGCTCTGGAACCTTTGCCCAACTTCTGGCACTGAAACTTGCCTTCTCCTCAACAAAACGAAATTTTCCTCTAGAGGGAACTGTGCTGCCTCACTGTGGCACTCTCTGCCTCTCTGCAAATGTCCTCGCCGAATCTGGAAATCTTCTTCCATCTTCACTATCTCTGTCCCTCTCCCATTGCTTAGACCTTACTGAATCACCTCCGGCCAGCGGCAACTGAATGCTGCTACTCAAGAAATCGATTTCTCAGCAAAATCAAATGCTCAACTGATTTGGTGTGTTTTCTCCAAGCTCCATCGACTTCTTCTTATAATCCTCCGTTGAGACTTCATTGACCACGATTAAATCTTAATAGATGGCTAGGATTAACTAGAAATCGATGTACTTTTCTAGAACATTCTCACCATGACTTAATTAATTTTGATTAATTAATCATATTCCCTAAGTTTAGACTTAGGAGAAATTAAAAACTGACTAATAAATCTAATTAAGTCATCTCGAGGTGGAATTTTTAGAAATGATTTTTGGGTTTTGGAGAATACATATATTCTAGCCTCTCTACCAAATCTCGTGGCTCGAACACATCTGATGCTACAAAAACTAACATCTGGATTGGTCGACCCCACTGCAATTCAGTGGAAGAAAAAAGGGCTGACGCCATAAAGCACAAAGAGGAAGATCAAGATGCATCATATCTTTAGGGCAGGAAGAGGAGCCAAGGCCTAAATCTCTTTCCCCAAGGATTTCCTTTTGCATCTACAAAGGTCGTGGAAATACTTTTACAAATGTTTTGAGGAAGCATTCACATGTGCACAAGTAGTGAATACATGTATGTCATTATGAAGGATGTGGCAGGAAATTTCTAGATAGCTGCAAGACAACAATTTTTCACAAGTTGTCGTTCAAGGATCAAAGCAATGCAAACCACCAACTTATGAGTACCTTTAATTTGGCATTCGAATTCTATGAAGATTTTTGTAGCTTGAAACAGGTGGATCTGCAATACAAGTAAACTCATAGATCTTTTGTGCAAAAGGGGATGGTAGAAGAAGCAAAACTGTATGATGCTTCAAAGGTGATTCTGGGAGCTAGTAAGCATAATACCACAGGGTCTTCCTATCATTAGCCAAACATTTTGTTAAGAGATCACCATGAAGTTCTTCTATGCTAGTTGTTGGAAATGGAAAGGTTTCCAAAGGTTCGACTTCAAGACTGAATACAGAGAAAGGAGAGACACTACATGGATGGCCCTGCTTATGTGGAACCAACTCATTGACCAAGCTCCATACTCCACAGTCTACATCAAAACAAATGTCTGTGGTTGGATGGGCACTACAGTTGCCAAATAGGCTACAAAGACAACTAGAGAGCATCACTTGAAAGAGCAAATTATGCAGAAGGTTTGCAACTATGAACATGAAGCAGGGTCCTCAAATAAGGTAGCACCAATTCAGGATTTCTCTAAAGAAGATGCGTTTCCATGCAATCAACAAACGATTCTAATGGAGAAGAAAATTGTTTGGCAAGGAAATTAGAGTGTCCTTGTCAAAGAAAAACCTGCAGGCATTTCATATATCAGGAGTTGCAATCTGCTACTTATGGTTTTTCAACAAGGAATTTTATAGGAAGGGGAGGCTGGAATGAGGTACACAGAGGATTTTCTACTGATAGACAATCGGTGGCAGTAAAAATATTGAATTCTTCATCCAAAACAAAGGAAGAGATTTTTTCTGAAGTTGAGGTTCTTACTATATTGAAATACAATCATATCATTACACTTATTGGTTATTGTGTGGAAGGCCTTAACTGCTTTCCGGTGTATTATTTTGTATCCTGAGGAAACGTTGAAGAGAATCTCCATGGAGGAAAAGAAGTATAGGTTTGTCCTTGGAATGTACGATTAAAAGTAGCTGTAGGAGTTGCCAAAGAACTCTATTACTTGCAAAATGGATTTTCTCAATCTATCATTCATGGAGATGTATAGTCACCCGATATCTTGCTTTCTGAAGAGTTTGAACCACAGTTGTCAGATTTTGGGCTAGCAAGGTGGGCACCAACATCTTCATATGTCTCTTGTAGTAATGTTTTAGGAACATTTGGGTATCTTGCCTCAGAATACCTTGTTTATGAAAAGGTTGATGATAAGACAAATGTGTATGTATTTGGTGTGGCCCTTCTTGAGCTGATTACTGGAAGGAAACTAAGTGATACAACAAATCCCAAGGGTCAAGGAAACTTGATTATATGGGCAGACCAGGTTGAGTTTTCTTGAGTGATGGGGTAGCATCAGATGTGCTCTAGCTCCCAAAATTTGTGGAGGGACTAGAGTACATGAGATCTCCAAGACCCAAAAAGGGATTTGGGAAATTTCATCCTCTTTGGGAGATAATTAATTAATTAATAATTTTAATTAAGGACCCTAAGTCTAACTTAAGAAAATTAAATTATTAAAGGTAATTAATTAAAACATGTGATGGAATTGTCTTAAGTCACACGAATCAAGCTTTATTTTAATCTTAGCCATCGATTAAATATCTGATCATGGCCGTTGGTTTCCCAACGAGAAAAGTATAAAGGAAAGACTTGGGGTCATTTGGAGGACACACACGGAGGCAAAGCACTGAAGCAAAGCTGAAGTTCTAGGGCAGGGTTTGCTAAGAACTTTCAGAAGTGTTTCAGTTGCAAAGGGGTAGTTTAGGCAAAGGGATGATCTAATCCCAGTGCCTAGAATCAGCAAGAGGTAGAGAGAAGCTTCCAGAGGCAGTGCAGAGAAGCAGAGGCAGCAGCAGCAAAGAGGGCAACAACTGTGCAGCGCAGAGGCAGCTTCAGCTACGCAGTCCCTCCTAGGGCAACGTTGGGCAGCAGGAGACCCATCTGGGTTACGCAGAGACCATCAAGGACAACGTAGGGTCTACGTCACCCATTCTGGGGTTACGCAGCCCTCTCTAGGCCAGCGCAAAGGCACGTAGTGGTTGAGGAGACTGACGCAGGGGCTTTAGGGGCAGCGCTGGGGTTTCTAGGGCCAGAATTTGGCTGAGTCTTGTAAATCTCGTTTGAGGGTGTGGATTAGTCATTGTTTTGGCTTCAAAACAACAGGTTAGCTGCAGATCTATATTTTTCTCTGTCAGGTTAACCAATGTGGTGCCCAGATTTGCTGTATTCAGAAAACTACTTAATAATAAACACCCTCCAGCAGCCAGAAGATCGGTTTTCCCACATTGAGTTTTTCCAGGGACTATTGTCCAGAAAATCTTGTGTCACTTTGTCTATTGTGCATGTACTTTTCTGTTTTAGATTAGCATTAATAACTTGCTTAAGTAGGAGAAGTATAACCAGATATAACAGTAGATCTCTGCATAAGTAACATTCAGAATTTTTCATAGACAACTCTTACAGAAGGGGAATATAGAAAGTCTTACTGACAAATGTTTGCAAAATGCTTATGATACAAATGAGATGCACAAAATGATGCTTGCTGCTACGCTTTGTCTAAGGGAAACGTCTCATTATCAACCTTGCATGAACCGAATTTTAAAACTACTACATAGAAAAAATGAGAGCCCTGATTGTGCATGGTGCCAGAGTATAATGATCAAGGAAAGAGGACAAAGTGGGAAACAACAAAACTTGTCATTGCTTGATGACAAGCAATGTTGGGGAATGTAATGTTCCCGAAAAATTAATCGATCAAGAGACGAAATAGCCTATCAATCCACGTAGGCTATAGTCCTTCACAAAGGGGAAATCCCCCAAAGTTCCCACTGTAGGGAAAGTGTTGGGGGAAGCTGGACGGAGATACCCAAAATTGGGGCTTGGAGTAAAACTTACTCAATCATTTTAGAAGAAGAAACCCCTCTAGGAAATCTATAAATATGGGAGGATTGAATTCATTTGAAATCATCATTGTTGATTAATTTATCTCTGTTTTTCTTGAGCCTGAGGTTCTGATGGTTTTAAGACCACTTTCCTTCCTACTAATTTTGGTGGTGAAAGATTCCACCCTAGTTAGTAAAACCTATTTCCTATTTTCTTTTCTCCTTTTTACTTTGTCTTGGCATGGGTATTTGTAACAACTCTGGTTTGGTTAGTGGATTTGGTATTTTGTTCATTCTAGCAATATGGAATAATTATCTAAGGAGCGACGACCTTATGATGGGAAATTTTGAAGCTGGTCGGATCTTGGAGACAGGTTGAAACTCCCTTAATCAAAGAGAAAGACATTCTTGATGCAACCGAAACTCTGAGGCCAAGTTTCGGAGATAGCCGCAGAACAAACATGACAAAGTTCCCTATCGTTCTGCATTCCTGAATCCAAATTAGTGTCTGTAAAAAATAAATAAATAAAACAAACGTAAACGTGAGTCTTGGAGGAGGCCGAAGTTTGACATCAAAATCCATACAAATTCAGCATGAACGAATTAGTCTGGGATGATCGAAGTATTCCCTGAGATCAAACGTCACACTAGACGGATCTTTGAAATTCTGGAAGTTTGAAGCCTTGCGAATTACAGTGGTTGACATGAAATTACAATAGTTGATGATGCGAGTTACAACGATTGGAGGCTATGCGAGATGAGTTAGCTAAGGGTTCTGAATTAAAAGCAAAGGGTTTGACTCCCAAGTGAGGGATTTTTTTCACACTAGTTGGACACCATATCTTCGAGAATTAAAAAAAAGGGCAATCCGAAAAATCATTCTGCGGCTGAGCGAACCTTTTGAAGCAATGAGGACTTCTTGATGAGTTTTTTTGGGTATGCTCTTGGTTAAATCGATGTGTTTGAGGACTAAGCCAATGCACGAAATCCCTTTAGACAATTTTTGTGGCGAAAGACTTGGGAATAGTATCGTGTTAATTTCACCTAGCAAAATTTACCAATAAGAACATGGCCCCGCAAGCCAAGATCGAAACCTCTCAAAGTGTCGAAGATCTGAATTAAATCGGGACCCAAAGCTAGCTTCTGTGAAGAAACTCTGAAACAAAAGTGTATCATATCCCGTCCCTGATATTAGGACAACATTGTGGACAACTACTTGTAGCAGGTCGAGGGTTTTCCTTCCGGTAGCAATTCTGGTTTGATGCGTAGCATAATTGGGTCCTCTGAAGTGTGACTTAAGCTGGCGGTCTCTCTCGGTTAGAGTCAAATAATATAGTTTGAACAATTGATAGAAGTTAGTTGTTGAAATTGTTATATTTGCATTGGAGCTGATTGGATTTTTATCGGAAGCGTAACTTGAGCTGGCGGTCTCTCTCGGTTAGATTCAAATAATATATTTTGAACAATTGATAGAAGTTAGTTGTTGAAATTGTTATATTTACATTGGAGTTGATTGGATTTTTATCGAACGGTTGAATCTGCATTATTACTGTTGTATACAATTTCTCCAAGGAAAAAATTCGTAATTTTGATGTATATAGGAAAATTACTTGTTGTATCAACAACATATTCATCTATGCATAGATCAAAAGAAAACAAAACTCTAGAGAGTCATATAGCTCAGTTTTACATTTGTATCTTGTACAAACAGTACTGTGCATGAAAACCAAAAATATCTACATAATCACAAAATATAAACAGATAAGTTCGGGCAAGTAACATGTCAAAATCTCCAAAAATGGAAGTCTGTTTAGATTGCCCCCTGACCCTCCATATCCTCTATGAAGGGTCTATGATAGTACTGGTATTCCTACTTTCCATCTTGTTAAAAATTGTGCCAACGAACCCACTCTAGCTGCGATGATTCTTTGGATAATTGATCAGCCATTTGGTTCCTCTGCCTGTAAATGTGAGTAACAGTTATGAAATCAAAATAACCTTTAAGTGCCATAACTTCATCCAATAGTGATCTAACAGTATGAACATGACATAGTGCATCATTTTTAAACTAGTTTATAATGACTTTTGAATCCCCAAATATCTGAATCCTGTTGCAACTTTTCTCTCGGGCAAAGGTGAGGAGTCTGAGGCTGTTGAGGTCAGCGTAATTGTTTGCCCCTAGGCCTAGTCCCATCTTGATTTTATAGTAGTGTGTATCAGATTTGTGGAGGATAGCATCCCCACCACAACCCTGTATGTTTGAGGCCCTGTCAAAGTATGCCCATGGGATGGACTTGTCAATAAATTTAGGAGTAATAATTGCGTCCTGTGTAGAAGGTGCATCGCTTGGGGTGGAGTGGTAGATCGACACAATAGTGTTGCTGATGTTGGCCCAATCAGCCATCGTACCCTGGAAGATCGCATGATTGCGAGCAAGCCATGTACCCCAAGTAATCAGGAGGGGGATATTTCGCTCTTTTGGGCAATGAGCCGATTGCCACTAGTTTGACTAGGCTTCAGAAACAGTACTGCCTTGCCATTGCAGAGTGGTGCCCAGGGAGTTCGAAGTGAGGAGCCAAATATGTTTGCTAGCAGTGCAGTTGAGAAAAAGGTGGTCCACGTCCTCGGCCTGTAATTTGCATAGACAACATCTAGATGGTCCATATATAGCTCTTCTGATAAGGTTGTCCTCTGTTGGTACACAATTAGTGAGAATACACCACATGAAGAGTCCGGCTTTTGGTGGAGCCTTTAATTTCCAAAGTTGTCTCCACCACCACTGTTTATTTTGTGGTTCCTGTAATTCGCACAGAGAGGTATACCCCTCCTTTGGAGTGTATCGGCCCCTAGGGGATAAGGCCCATAAGAGTTCGTCCTCCTCAATAATCCTGATGTTGGTAGACCGAAGGGCTCTGAGATATTGGTTCCAGGCTGACTGCCAGATGTCTGGAATATCTAGTTCTTTAGCCGATGTCCATGCCTGAGAGATCCAAGTGGAGTTGTAATTGTCTGCAATTTTGGCAATGGTGTGGATGCCAACTGACGCTAGATGTTGCCTAATGGCCAGTGGTAATTGGAATGCCTATCCACAACCAGACCATGCATCCACCCCAATCATAACATTTTCCCCTGATCGAATTCTCCAAGCCAGGCCTTTCTTGATGATGTGGATGGATCTGGTGATGGCATGCCAGATAATGGATGGTCTAGGAGAGTGTGGGATGTGACCTCTGATCCACTCCAGGGAGGACCGGGGAGCAATGTACTTGTAGTAAGTTACCTCTTCCCACAAACTGCTAGCTGTAATTAAGTGCCACCCCATTTTGGCTGCCAATGCAGTGGCGAAGAGATTGAGGTCTTTTAGCCCACAACCACCCCAACATTTGGGTTTGGCAATCTTCTTCCATCCGATCCATGCATAAATCTTTCCATCTTTCTTGCCCCTCCAAAGGAATCTTCTGCATATTTGTTGAATTCTGGCTGTCACTCCTTTGGGAATCCATGCCAAAGCCATCCAATAAACAGGAATTTGCTTCCAGGACTGATTTTATTAGAACTAATCTTCCTGCTTTGGAAAGCCATCTCTACTGCCATATGTTAACCCATTGCTCCACTTTGGCAATTAACCAGTGCCAATCTTTGATGCGGTAGTCATTAGGTTTCAGACAGAAGCCGAGATATTGGATTCCTTCCTCCAATTCATTGCGACCAAATTGAAAGAGGCCAAGAGCATGCCTACATTCTAGTTTGGAACACATTACGAAAATAATTGTAGATTTACTGTGGTTGGGATCCATACCAGTAGCTTTGCAGAAGATATTCAATATTTTCATGAAGCTGGTGTTGTCATGGCATGTTCCATCAAGAAAAATGAGGACATCATCCACAAATAATAGATGGGTCAGTTGAATAAAATCGATAAATTAACACCATTAATGTTCCCTTCTGCCTTTGCTTTTGCCAAAAGAATTGACAAGCCTTTCATAATTAATAAAAATAGTAATGACAACCTTGTCGAAGTCCTCTACTTGCATGGAAGAAATCGGATGCTGCACCATTGATAAGAATACTGAGGGATGTGTTAGTAATACATCCCGTAATCCATTTGGTGAAGGAGTGGGTGAAGCCAATATGAAGGAGAATAAGTTGTAAGTAGTTCCAATTGGTACAATCAAAGGCCTTAGCTAGGTCAATCTTGAGGATAGTACTTTTGAGGCTTTTGAGCTTTATGGAGTGCAGGACTTTCTAAGTAGTACCAATCGCTTCATGAATTTGTCTCTGGTTTAGGAAGGCAAATTGTTCCTTGACAATGTGCGTAGATAGAATAGGCTTAATATGATTGGTGATGATCTTGTAAATATAGTTGCAGATGGAGATGGGGCGATAATCATTGAAAAATAGGGGCTTGTCAGTCTTGGGTATGAGGGCAATGAATGTGGCATTGAAACCATCATATACTTGACGAGAAGTCCGACTTACCTCGATAACTTGTTGTAGGTCCTTTCCAATGTGATCAAAGAAGGTGAGATAAAATTCAATGGGCCATCCATCCAGGCCAGGACTCTTGTCCCTCTTGAACCACTTTAACACCCCTTCAACTTCCCCCAAGGAGACTGGCGCGTTTAGATTTTCCATGTCATCTTCCTCCACAAATCTGTGCATTGATCTGGAAATCTGTAGTATCTTAGTAATGTTTGCTTCCCTAGGATCCCTGTAAAGATTGGAGAAGTGTCTAATCCCCATATCCGCAAGTTGAGCATGATTTTTTGCCACCTTGCCAGCTTGATCCTTCAGTTCCCAGATGGTGTTTATACTCCTTCTGCCTTTTGCACATTGTTGGAAAAATTATGTATTGTCATCTCCCGCTTTGAGCCAAATAGCCCTGCTCTTGTGTCTCCATTCTTCCTCTTGTTTCCTCAGAATTTTAGCTTTTTCCATTTCCATGAGTATGAGTTGATCCCTGGTTTCATTAGACAAGAATCCAAGACCATTTGGGCCCGTCATGCTTTCTAATTCAGATTCAGTTTTCTTTAATGCCTCTTCTTCCTGTTTTTTCTTCCCTCTAGCCCAACTTATGGTGAGAGTCTTTAATCTTGATAAGTTGCTGAAGAGTACTCGGGTAGGCTCTAATTCGGGCCTCTGGTCGCAGTGGATCCAATTGCTTTTGACCAAGTGGTGGAACTCAAGCTTCGCCAGCCAACAAGAGTTGAATTTGAAAGGGGAGTGCGACTTGTAGTTATCCTTCAGAATCTCAAGATAAATGGGGGAGTGGTCCGAGGATCCTCTCGACCCCACCCATTGTCTGGCTTTGTCAAACTTGTCAGCCAGGTTGGCCTTGATCAAGAAACGGTCAAGTCTTCTAGCCAGTGCAGCCTCCCAAGTTCTCTAGCTCTGCCATGTGGGAATATTTTTGGGCATAACCGGATCCAACAGGTCAAATTCATCTATAAGGCGCTCGAAGAAAGTAGATTTGGGGTCTGGAACAACGTTCGGTCCCCAGGATTCAGCAAGGCCAATAGAGTAATTTAGGTCACCTCCCATGATGATGTGATCCCCCTTCAAAATGGTAGTGGCCATCCATTTGTCCCAGAAATCCTCTCTATTATGGAAAGGGCCGTAAACATTGATCATACAAATGGGCAAGTCAATGTCAATAATGGTTTATGTCTGCTCCTAAAATCCCATCTCAGCCCCTCCAATTGTTCACTTTGATAGTCTTTTGGTTGAAACCCATTGCACATCCTCCCTGATCTCCCCCTTGCATCCAGGGTCTGAAAGTTCCAGTTAGGGAGAATAGAAGATAGCAATTTAGTAATGTAATCTTCTTCTCCCAAAGTTTCCTGAAGGAGGAGTGCGTCCACTCACTCGAGAGCTAACAGTCTTCTAAGGGCTAGTTTTTTGTTGGGACTGGCCCAACCCCTACAGTTGTATGAGGGACAAATCATGGGTCACCAATGCCCTGGGTGTCCTTTTCTCTAAGAACCCTGTCAATTGAAGCTTGAGTCCCAGTGACAACTTCCATACCAGCCCTAATGATGGACTTGGATAGGGAGGATGGTCTACCTCGAGCGGCCTTGGGCTGTGAATCACTGATATCAGGACCGAGTCCATAGACTTGGGAAGTTACAGCCTTGGAGGTAGATCTAAGATTGTATCGGTGGCCTGCTGATCGGCCTGAAGATTTGGAGATGGATTGGGATATAGTCTCGCCTATTAGGCTATGTGGATTAGGCCTAGGGACATGGGGGGGGGGGTGGGGTGAAGTTGCAATAAGACAGATAAGGGGATCCAAATTGCATCTGATTAAGTCTATTTTAGAAGTAGCAATAGAATTTACAAGGAATACAATGCGATTCATATTTGAATTGAGTGCAAGAGTAATAGTAAGAGGTGTACTCGGGATCGAAGTAGTGTCCCCTTCTTGGGGTTGGGCGGTGCAGGCCTGAGAATCTGCTGGTGCTTGATGAGTCGGGGAGCCGCATGGAGAGGTCTGCGTCGCTGGTTCCATTGGTGTCATCGCTTAAGTAGTGTCCTCTTCCCCAATTCCAACTATTTGAGTCCCCACGTGCACCAATATCTTAGTATGTTCAGTGTTGGCCGCAGTGATGAGAGGGCATTCTTTGTATAGATGTTCGACTACATGACATCGTTGACATCTAAACGGGTTTCCTTCATAGTCCAGGATCTGGCATCTCGTGATGTCTCTCTAGTGCAGATTGTAGCACTCCACTAACCCTTCCCTCGTATCCAAGTGGACGAGTATCCGGGCCATCGATATGTTACCAGTCTCCAAGTAGGATCTATCATGGTCCAAGTAAATCCCTAAATCTTCGCCCATGAAGTAGAGCGCTTCCTCAATCCAAAAGTGCAACGGGAGACCTGACAGTCTGACCCAAATAGGGCCTGCACCCATATTCTCCTTGTCTCGGTCAAAAAGAGGCGTCCATCTCTTCGGCAACACCAGAATCATTTCAATGTGCCAATATTTGGTGAGAACCTAGTTAGCCATCTCCGGATGGGGAAAGATAAGGGCGAACCACACCCTGTTCATCGTGAGAACCCCTGGAAGCTGCTCCAGTATATTTCCCCATATATCAGCTGTCCAAATCTTTAACCTGGCCGAGGAGTAGTTCCTTCCTCGGACCCGCCCCACTGGAACGTTTTGTGAGGTTTGCTCCATCTTTTCCATTCCTATTCCTTCACCAAAAACCAAATCTCGACTTTTAGTGCACCTGTGCTTTTTCTTCCCTGACCTATGGGGGGTCCTGTTGCGGTGATTTTCTTCAGCTTTGGTGTGTCGTCCGAGTTTGACGTTCTAACTTCCTTTGAAGGCGGAACCAAATGTGTGATGCCCTCAAAACATCTTGAGGCCGCTACAAAGGGGGGTTCCCCTAAAATGGTCGCGTGAGTTAGATCCTCCTCACCATGGTTGATTCCTAGGCGTTCGAACCCAAAGGAACATCTATCTGCTGGGGTCCAGAGGAATGTCTAGAGATATAATGATAACCCTCTGTCGGGTTGTTAGAACCGTTAGGGTATAAACTTAAGTGCTCACCTGCTGGGGAGAGGCGAGAAAACCGTGACTGTTGCAGCAGACCACCAATGTGGTCGGGCGATGACCTTTATGTCGGCAGGCAGTTAGGAGGTAAAGTATATAAAAAACCTTCTTGCAGAAAGCAAAGCCCGAGAGTCTCCGAAAACCTTGGCGTCGAGAGAAAACAATAACAAAAACCGACTGCCCAATATACTCTCATTCCATTCCCATAGCATAAACCAGCGCACCTGGAAATCGTCAAAAAACAGCTAGGGTTGTTGCAAACTTGCAGGGTTAAGGTTTCGTCTGCCATCACCAACGCTCCATATTTCCTCCCGGTTATCACTTAATATTACTTGTTTTTTTGACATTTCATTTCGTGTATAGAATTTATTGCTTGGTTCAATATGGTTTACTGGAAGTTGGAATAATTAGTTTTTGAATAGTAATTGAAAATATATACATAAACCCTAGTTGTCTATAGAAACCCTAGGGAAAAATTCACCAAGTACACTACATAGTTTGACCAAAAAATACATATAACAATGGTATTGTTGTCACGCAGAATGTCTAGGCACCACGACAACGGCTCAGAGCGGGGGCTGTCACCCTGATCCCCAATCTCTCTATCTAAGCTGTCTCCTTGCAGACTAAGGGAGGTAGACCCTAACGAAAATGAAGAAGGAGAACTGGTTGAAAACCAATCGATTCAAGAGACACAGTTAAATGACCAAGTACTTGTTAAGATTAACGAGATTTTATAGATCCAATTAGATTTGAAGCCTTAAAACCAGTGCCTTGTGGGGTCAAAATATACCGTTATGAAATTAAAATCGAGTAATTGATAGGTAACTGCTGCTATGGAAAATCAATCCACCACCATGATATTCAATAAAACACCTTCACAATTATGCATTAACAATGTTTGATAAAGACATGCAATTTATCATCACTTGAAATATTCTCAAAGTTGACTAAAGCAATTAATCACCAATTTCAAGCAAGTTAAAACCACAATTAAAGATAGTTCAACGATCATCAACCATAGCTAAGCATGAAAATACTTAGAACCAACAATTTAAACTTCGAAATGAAAATATTATCATGAGAGAACCATCGAATTTAAATGTTAGACATTTCTGAATTAAAATGATATTCTAAAAAAATTCCAATTCAAAAAAAAATCTATAGTCAAACTTTAGATAGAAAGAACTTTAAAGCTCACCTTGACTATGTAAAAATTTTAAATTTTTCTTTGAGAAATTTTCCAAAATTACAAAAGAAAAATTAATTTTTTTGGTCTTTTTAAAATTTTTTATTTTTATTTTTAATTTTCTTGTCTAAAGTTAATAAATCTAAAATTCTAAAAATGCTAAATCTAAAACTTAACTCTAGAAATCTAAAAAAATAAAATCTAAAAAATGAAAGAGTTGAAAGGTGTTAGTATTTTTTTTTTTTGAAGTTTTTTAATACCCAAAGATTAAAACTCAAGGAAAGCTAAACTATATCAAAGTTAAAAGAAAATTAAATTGAATGTAAATGTTAACTAAACACACTCAGCAAAATCGAAGATTTAAAACTAAAACTATAGCCCAAAATTTTGAAAAAAAATTAAAATCTAAAATTAAAACTAAAGCTAAAGTTAAAAAATCTAAAATCTGAAGTCTAAAATTAAAAAATAAAAATTTGGATTTGCCTAATTGTTTTGCTTGTGCAGGTGTACGGACAACGTACGTACGACAAGGAGGGTGGCTGAGTGCGGATGTACGGACGCCGTACGAACAATGTGAAGGATTGCTGCAGCAGAGATGGGAACGTACGGACAACGTGAAGGCGCAGGCGTAGGGAAAACCGATAGGGAAATGCCAAAGAGGTACCGTACAGGCAGAAGCAGCGTACAGATAGGGACAGGAAAATATGCAGAGGAGAAATGGATGAGAGCTGAGGATGCGGCAAAGATCTGGGGCAGAGTGAACAAGGAAAATCGCAGATTATGGCAGCCAGCAAGGAGAAAGATGCACGCAGCAAAGATTATCTCAGGCAAAACTAGTGCACATGAAACTTTTTTTTCACCTAGTAATAATTTTTTACCAGTATAACTTAGATTTGAAAAATATTGTTTTAAACGCACCTGCGATTTACACTTTTGAGGCAAAATAACACTCAGATCTGCAGGCAGAAATGATCCTGAGGCCAAATCTTACCCTCCAGGGCCTAGATCTGGCTCAGATCTAAAATTTTCCCGAGAATCTCCCTGTAAAACCTGCAGAAGAGCAGAAACAAGAGACCCAAAAAACCCAGAAAATATTTACAGAAAGTAAACCCTTAAACCCTGGTAAATATTTGCAGAATTTACAGTGCTATTTTACAGATAAAGAACCCTCATGGCCAGATTTAAAACCATTTTGCACAATTAATAAAAAGCGAAATTAAGAGAGGCACAAGCCCAAGAAGACCCTGTAAAAACAAAATTCCGTAAGATAACTTTGGGAATTAGGAAACAATGAGCTTTTTCAGATTTTTTGAAATCTGAGAGTCGGCTGATCTAACTGAAGACTTCCCCAAACACTCAAATCTTGAATAATGATCTCTGCACACTTAGATCTGAATCTTAGATTGATAGAGATTTAAAAAATAACCATGAGACCCTTTAGAAAAACAGATAACTGATATTTCTGTCAAATCAAAATGCAATTTTAGAAGCCCAGAAAACTGCACAAGATACCTGTATGCAGATCAATCCATAAAGGCCATCAACCATCAAATGCCAATAGAAGTAGCAGAGTTTAGAGACAATATCACCACATAGATCTGGAAAAGGAACACCAAAGTCTGTAACCCCAAAGTCTTTATGCTTTATTCACCAAAAATATTACAAGAGCTTCCGAGAACAAGAGCACGATTCAAAGATCGGATGCAAATGGCATACAAAGACCTCTAATTTATAAGATAAAATCTCCAACTTCTAGTTCGGTTGATCCTTGTCGAAATAATTTCGACCGCTGAAAAATATTTAATTATCTTTTAATCTGGACCGTCGAAATTATAATTTTGAGGAAATTCGAATTTATCATTTAATTCCGTTTTAATTAACTCAAAAATAATATTTTTGAGTTAATTACCTCAAAATTTTGACTTTGACTTAACCACCAAGGCCCAAGGGTCCAAAATTTCTTGAAATTCTCTATATTCCCTTGGCCTGGGACCTTTAAAAATTTATTTTTTAAGGACCCATGAATTTTGCCTTTGAAGAATTTTAACTCACCTAGGACTTAAAATTAATTAAATTTCTGGCTTAGGAGTTTTAATAAATTTGGCCAGGAAATTTAATTAATTGACTGAGAGGGGATTTAATTATTTTTCCAACCCTCTTTACATAAGATAAATCCATTTAGACACATAAAGGGGGAATACCCATTCGTATAGACCTTCAAGTAGCTACCCAATTCTGCGACTCAAAACATGATCTAGTAGACCAAGCAGCTTGTAATAAAATAATCTAGCCAATTAGCTAGGATTATTCCAAAACTACTTTTACAAAGACTCGATAGAAAACACTAGGACTTACTTAGCATCTTGATGGCAAAATCCACCCTAGCTTTGGGGTGAGGCTGGAGGGGAAAACTTTGTCGATCACTTGTGTCGAGAAACAGAAATGAATCAATGAGACAAAAAACCTCCTAGGATAGAAATTATCACCAAAATACTAGGCTTACCTAGGTTGTTACATACATGGTGGTCTTATTTAGATCATTTACATCATAAACATGCAGAATGGGTATACATTATTTATAAAACTGTCGATAGACGATGAAATCTGGATGGCGTGAACACCTCGAACATGATGAGTCCCATTTGAAAAAATGGGGGTGTACTGCTATGGGGTCGTTGACACAGAGTGGTGAACATCTTGCTCTACTTTAGGACACGTCGCTTCATTGAAGAAATGTGAGAATCCAGAATCTGCATCCAAGCAACACACAAAATTACATAAGTAGCGTCCATCCAAATATCATCATATAACATTAAGCAGATAAAAAATAGAAGCTCTTCTATCATTTATTATTCTACTTAACATGAAAAGTAAATGTAATCTAACTACAAAATGAAATGCTAAAGGACAAGGAGTAAGGTTAGAAATACAATACAAAGGATTCCCAATGGCATCAGATGTCATCTCTGAAGAACAACTTGAGCAGTTGGCCATTTGTAGGTAAGTGAAGTGGTTCGCCTTCCAACGTGCTCAAGTAAAATGAGTTTGGTCTCGCAATGCCTTGGATAATGTAAGGTCCCAGCCACAAACTGTCAAATTTCTTGTGTTTTCCGGGCTTTTCATTTTTTCGATCCCAAAGTAATACCATGTCTCCAACCTGCAAAGATCTAGATCGAGATGATTTATCAAAGCTTTTCTTAATGTTAGATTGAATCTTACACATATTATCTAAAGCTTTCCTATGAGTTTCATCCAACTCCACAATCTGATCAATTCTATTTTGAACAACATCTTTATCTGTGGAAAAATGTTGAAGGAGTTGGTAAGCTAGTAATTTAAGGTGCGCAGGCAAAGTTACATCCAAGCCATAAACTAATTCAAAAGGACTTTTACCAGTAGCTTTCTTTTTAGTAATTCTATCTGCCCACAAAGCATACTTGATTTTGCAGTCCCAAGATTGCTTATTATCTCCTATTATCTTCTTGATAATGGTTACGAGATTTTTATTACTTGACTCAGCTAGGCCATTACTTTGAGGATAGTAGTTAGATGAATGAGATAATGTAATGCCATACTTAAAACAAAAAGATGAAAATTCAAATGAACTAAAAGCTTTGGCATTGTCAGTAGTGATCTTGGCAGGGACACCAAATCTAGTAATGATTTTATTTTCAATAAAGTCCATAATGACCTTTTCATTTGCATTCTTAGCAGGAATGGCTTCAACCCATTTTGTAAAATAATCAGTCGCAGTTAAGATCCAAGAGTAGCCATTGTTAGAATTTTCATGGAATTTCCCGATGAAATCCAGACCCCAATGTTGAAAAGGTGCCTCAACAACCACAAGTTGTAAGGGCAGGGCAGCGAGCTTCTGCTTCCCAGTGAATAGTTGACAGGCCTGGCAACTTCTGACAAATTTATGCACATCTGAAAAAATCGAAGGCCAATAATAACCAACTCTCAGAATTTTGTGGGCGGTAGTTCTAGCAGCGTAATGACCACCACAAAATCCCGAATGAAACTCAAAAATAAACTTCTTAGACTCAATCTCATCAAAACACCTCAGTAGTATCCCCTCAGGATTTCTCCACCCAAGGGCATCCTTCATGAGGCAATACTTAGTGGCTTTTAATCTAAAAGCCCTTCTTCTATGAGCAACTAAATGGTTAGGACATGTAAGATTTAACAAATAAATAATGTGGTGGTCATAAATAATGTCCTTATACCATTCATGCTCTCCTAACCTTTGCAGCTCAGGCGAAGAAGCATCATTAAGACAAATCAAACCAAGTGCTTTCTCATTACCTTCGGTCATCATTTCAGCCAAGCCTTGACCCTTGACTAACTTGGTGGGCCTAATCTCTAAATCATACTCTTGAATTTTAGTAACCCATCTAGCACGAGTCCCTAAGCAATCAATTTGAGTTAAGATATCTTTAATTGCAGAATGTAGGACGAAAGCAATGATTTTAGAATAACCCACATAAGTCCTAAAATGCTTAAGAGACTTAACCAAGGCATAGGCTTGCTTTTCCATAGTAGTATAATTTAATTCAGAATTTTGAAGCGCTCTACTCATGAAAGCAATAGGCTGTTCGTGACCTTCCTTATTCTTTTGTAATAAGACACCAGCAGTGGTATCTTCAGAAGCGAAAGAGAAAATCATGAAATCCTTTGAATAATCAGGACTTGCCAAAACAAGAGTTTTGGCAATAGCACCCTTAATTTCTTGAAAAGCCTTTTTACCATCTTCTTTCCACAAAAAATTTACATCCTTTTTTGGAAGACTTTGAATAGGCTTAGCTATTTCTGCGTAATTTGGAATAAATCTTTTAAGAAAATTAGTTTTTCCTAGAAAAGACTGAAGGGATTTAAGATTATGAGGGAGAGGAATCTTTTGGATTGCCTCAACTCTTTCAGGATCAATCTTGATCCCATCTTTGGAGATGATGTGACCAAGTAATTTCCCTTCAGTTACTCCAAAAACAGACTTAGTTGGATTCAAGGAAATCCCAAATTCTCTACACCTATCAAAGACTTGCTTAAGATGACCTATGTGACTAATACCATCTTTAGAGAAAACAGTAAGATCATCCTGATAAATTTCAATAATTTTTCCAATTAAACCTTTAAAAGCATAATCCATAGCCCTTTGAAAAGTAGCCCCAGCATTAGTCAACCCAAAAGGCATTCTAATGTATTCAAAAGTACCCCATGGTGTGGTGAATGTAGTTTTGTGACGATCTTCCTTCTTAACCCAAACTTGATTGTACCCAGAAAAACCATCTAGCAATGACATCATTCCTGAACCTATTACTCTTTGCAACGTAGTCTCCATGTTGGGCAAAGGGTAATTATCCTTTTTACATGCTAGATTAAGGTTTCTAAAATCGACACAAAGTCTAATGGTACCATTCTTCTTCCTAACAATTACCAGGTTGGAACACCATGTTGAATGTCTAGTTTGAGCAATGATGCTAGCTGCGAGCATTTTCGAAAGTTCTTTTTGAACCAAAGGGGCTAACTTAGGATTTATTTGCCTAAGCTTTTGACGAAAAGATTTAGCATTCTCATCTTTCAAAGCGATAATGTGTTGCATGACATCTTCCCTATATCCTTTTAACTCATCATATGAAAATGCTAAAAAATCCATATATTCATGAAATAAATTGGTCAACTTTTTCCATTCTTCTTCATTAGTACCTTTACCAATTTTGACAATCTTAGGATCCTCAGAGGAACCAATATTTACTTCAATGAATTCACCCGGATCCATTTTATTTTCCTCTTTCATCTTTGTGGCATCATGTCGATCAAAGTGCTGCTCTAAAGCAACAATATTCCCAGGACTAGGATTTATAATATCATCATGATCATCAAATCCATCCTCCCTAGAACTTATCCGAAAATTTTCAAACTCATCCAAATTATTAAGAAAACGAATGACTTGCTTTTCATCATTAAAAACTTGCCAATGCTCTGAATTATTTGGGACCGAAGGTTTGATAATAATTTTAATTTTTATCTTATCCTCAATTAATTCATCAGATAATTGTAAAGTAGAAGTGGCCACAGCAAGCTCATCCGCCAAGCTATTCTTTTCTCTTGGGATAGCTTCAAGCTTAATGGCATCAAAGTGTTCCATAACATTCCACACAACATTTTGATAATTCCTTAACCTTTGATTTTTGCATGTAAATTTATTCTTAACTTGCATGATAACCAAATCAGAGTCTCCCTTGATACTAAGCAACTTAATTCTTAACGCTTTTGTCAACTCAAAACCCAACAACAAGGCTTCATATTCAGCCACATTGTTGGTTGCATCGAACTCAAGTCTATAGGCAAACTTAAAAATATGACCAAGGGGAGACTTCAATACAATTCCAACACCCTTACCATACCTAAATGCTGCACCATCAAAATGCATGTACCAAACTTGATCCCTTAGGTCCTCAAACTTCTCATCAACGTTGCCATCTAAAGGAATTATGAAATTAGACATAATAGCATAATTCCCCATGTCAGGTTGTTCCTTAATTATTTCATTATGAGGTCTCTTAGGATCTTCCACATGGAATCTTCTTTCAGTCTCTCTATTTAGCTTCACAAACCCTTCACCTCTAGGTGAAGGAATCATAGCATAAGACCAATTCATCTGAATACTTCCTCCTAGATTAGAGGCCCACTTTCTAGATAACAACATACCCGAAGCATCCGGAACATCAACTACAACTATGTCCATAACAATCATTATGTCCGGGTAAACCGATAAATGAACTTGCAAATCCTTGATTAACCCATGAACTTCAGTTTTCTTAGAATCCATGGCACATATGTTGTAGTATGGTCTAGAAAATCATAAATTAAGTTGTTCCATGACCCTCTTGGTCATGACACAAGCTGAAGCACCAGAATATAGCATACAATTATTTAATTTATAACCATGAACCATCAAAGTAACAAAAAATGGTTGATGTTCCTTGTTATCTGACTCCATTTTTTGCAGATATATAGGCGCATCTTAATAAAAAGCTATAGGAGTCTTATTTGAGTGACATTAACATGCGAAGCTTCTAGGACATCTGAAAACTTAGCCCTCTGAGTGGGAAGCTTCAATATTTCAGTGACAGGCGCCAAGATCTTAGCATTATTCAACCATGGGCCCAAATCAATATTCAAACCAGGGCTAGGATTAAAAATCTGAGGGGGATTTAGATTATTACTTTGCTTTTTATCCCTTCTTTGATAAGTTAATCCTTTGTCCTTAGCAATTTCCAAAACTTGATTAGGAGAAGTCTTTTCACCAAATAATTCAATCATCAAATCCTTCTCATGATCAAAATTATTGATACTATGCGAAGATGTAAAAGGCCTAACATCTTGACCATTTTCCTTAACTTCCATCCAATCTTCCATAGACAAAGAAAACTCCAGAACAACAACATTTATCTTATTACTTGCCCCAAACATTCCACTATTCATGATTCTTTTAATAGTGGGACAAGTAACCTCTTCATGAAGAGCATCACAAGCTCTACAATAAGGTGGAGCTTCATCAACCAGATTAGTAGATTCAAGCGGATTAGGAGGTCTCTGCTCACTAGGTTGGCCTTTTTTCTGCCAAGTATTATTACCTCGATTATTATTATGATGATTTGTAGGTTGGGAATTTTGCGCTTGAGCCCTTTCCATTTGGACCGCAAAGTGCTTATTTCCTTAGCATGGTCAGAGATTAATTTCGCTTGGTTAAGCTCCATGCTTTCAAGCTTTTGCATTAACTTTTTCATAGGGTCGTCATCATCTTCTAGAGGCTCTTTACCTTTAGGCCCTTTCAATTTAGTCGAAGCCCTATCAAAACCAGGAATTTCAGACTTCCCTGATGCCCTTTTATCCTTTTCCAGTTCTTCAGCTAAAGATTGGCAAGCCTTATAATCAACAGTTTTAACACGTCTTAGCTCATATGAAGTATCAGAATTAAAGGCGTCAATGTAAAAATTTAGAAGAGATCCATCAGGAGGCTTATGGGTTTGAGATATTTCCCTAAGGATACCATTAAATCTCCTGTTAAATTCTTCAATCATTTCATTCTATTTCTTTTCTATGGTACTGATATCTTTTACCAAATGCCTATTTTCCCTTTTATCACCAAACTTATCTTTAAAGGCAACTATAATTGATTCAAAGGTATTGAATGAATAATTAGGTTTTTCAGTAAACCATTCCATAGCATCTTGCTCAAAAGTAAGAATAAAGAGCTTCATCTTTACATCATCGAAATTGTGATTTAAAACCACAAATTTATTCCACCAACTAGCGAAAGCAAACAAATGATCTTTGACACTAACCACATTATTTCCGTGAAAACTAGGTAACCTTTCCATGCCATGTTCAGGGTAATCATTGGGATAACCTCGAATGTCAGTAAAGTTACACGGGGCAAAGATATCTATGATATCTCGCTGAACAGGATCACAAAACAGAGAATGGATATCAGAGAGAGCTTCCTGGCCGAGATTAACAAGAAGTGTACGAGAAGAGAGCTTGTGTAATTGGACTCTCAGAACCCTTTCAGGATCTGGAGTAGGATTAACCAAGCTACTTGGATGTCTTCTAGTACCATTTCCTGTGGAAAATGAAGCCAATGGCATTGCCACTAGGACAGGAAGCTAACTCAAATACCTGAGATGAAAGATGAATAAAGAGATGAATGTTGTAAAGCCAAAGTCCAATAAATTGGTCCCTGACAACGGCTCAGATCGGGGGCTGTCACCCTAATCCCCAATCTCTCTATCTAAGTTGTCTCCCTGCAGACTAAGGGAGGTAGACCCTAACGAAAATGAAGAAGGAGAACTGGTTGAAAACCAACCAATTCAAGAGACAGTTAAATGACCAAGTACTTGTTAACATTAACGAGATTTTACAGATCCAATTAGATTTGAAGCCTTAAAACCAGTGCCTTGTGGGGTCAAAATATCCCGTTATGAAATTAAAATCAAATAATTGATAGGTAACTACTGCTATGGAAAATCAATCCACCATGTTGATATTCGATAAAACACCCTCACAATTATGCATTAACAATGTTTGATAAAGACATGCAATTTAGCATCACTTGAAATATTCTCAAAGTTGACTAAAGCAATTAATCACGAATTTCAAGCAACTTAAAACCATAATTAAAGAGAGTTCAACGATCATCAACCATAGCTAAGCATGAAAATACTTCGAACCAACAATTTAAACTTCGAAATGAAAATATTATCATGAAAGAACCATCGAATTTAAATGTTAGACATTTCCGAATTAAAATGATATTCTAAAAAAATTCCAATTCAAAAAAAAATCTATAGTCAAACTTTAGAGAGAAAGAACTTTAAAACTCACCTTGACTATGTAAAAATTTTAAAATTTTTTTTGAGAAATTTTCCAAAATTAGAAAAAAAATTTAAAAATTTTGGTCTTTTTAAATTTTTTTATTTTTATTTTTAATTTTCTTGTCTAAAGTTAATAAATCTAAAATTCTAAAAATACTAAATCTAAAACTTAACTCTAGAAATCTAAAAAAATAAAATCTAAAAAATGAAAGAGTTGAAAAGTGTTAGTATTTTTTTTTTGGAAGTTTTTTAATGCCCAAAGATTAAAATTCAAGGAAAGCTAAACTATATCAAAGCTAAAAAAAAATTAAATTGAACGTAAATGTTAACTAAACACACTCAGCAAAATCGAAAATTTAAAACTAAAACTATAACCCAAAATTTTGAAAAAAGAATCAAAATCTAAAATTAAAACTAAAGCTAAAGTTAAAAAATCTAAAATCTAAAGTTTGAAATCAAAAAATAAAAATTTGGATTTGCGTAATTGTTTTGCTTGTGTAGGTGTACGGACAGCGTAAGGACGACAGGGAGGATGGCTGAGTGCGGATGTACGAATGACGTACGAATAGTGTGAAGGACTGCTGCAGCAGAGATGGGAACATACAGACAGCGTGAAGGAGTAGGCGTAGGGAAAATCGGCAGGAAAATGCCAAAGAGGCAGCGTACGGACGAAGGCAGTGTACAGATAAGGACATGAAAATACGCAGAGGAGAAATGGATGAGAGCTGAGGATGCGGCAAAGATCTGGGGTAGAGTGAACAAGGAAAATTGCAGATTATGGCAGCCAGTAAGGAGAAAGATGCACGCGGTAAAGATTATCTCAGGCAGAACTAGTGCATAGGAAACATTTTCTTCACCCAACAATAAATTTTTACCAGTACAACTCAGGTTTGAAAAATATTGATTTAAATGCACCTGCGATTTACACTTTTGAGGCAAAATAACACTCAGATTTGCAGGCAGAAATGATCCTGAAGCCAGATCTTACCCTCTAGGGCCTAGATTTGGCTCAGATCTAAAATTTTCCTAAGAATCTCCTTATAAAACTTGCACAGGACCAGAAACAAGAGACCCAAAAACCCAGAAAATATGCACAGAAAATAAACCCTTAACCCTGGTAAATATTTGCAGAATTTACAGTGCTATTTAACAGATAAAGAACCCTTATGGCCAGATTTAAAACCATTTTGCACAATTAATAAAAAGCGAAATTAAGAGAGGCACAAGCCCAAGAAGACCCTGTAAAAACAAAATTCCGTAAGATAACTTTGGGAATTAGGAAACAATGAGCTTTTTCAGATTTTCTGAAATCTTAGAGTCGACTGATCTAACTGAAGACTTCCCCAAACGCTCAAATTTTGAATAATGATCTCTGCACACTTAGATCTGAATCTTAGATTGATAGAGATTTAAAAAATAACCATGAGACCCTTTAGAAAAACAGATAACTGATATTTCCGTCAAATCAAAATGCAATTTTAGAAGCCCAGAAAATTGCACAAGATACCTGTATGGAGATCAATTCATAAAGGCTATCAACCATCAAATGCCAATAGAAGTAGCAGAGTTTAGAGACAACATCACCACATAGATCTGGAAAAGGAACACCAAAGTCTGTAACTCCAAAGTCTTTATGCCTTATTCACCAAAAATATTACATGAGCTTCCGAGAACAAGTGCACAATTTAAAGATCGGATGCAAATGACATACAAAGACGTCTAATTTATAAGATAAAATCTTCAACGACTAGTTTGGTTGATCCTTGTCAAAATAATCTCGACCGACGAAAAAGATTTAATTATCGTTTAACCTGGACCATCGAAATTATAATTTTGAGGAAATTCGAATTTATCATTTAATTCCATTTTAATTAACTCAAAAATAATATTTTTGAGTTAATTACCTCAAAATTTTGACTTTGACTTAACCACCAAGGCCCAAGGGTCCAAAATTTCTTGAAATTCTCAATATTCCCTTGGCCTGAGACCTTTAAAAATTTATTTTTTAAGGACCCACGAATTTTGCCTATGAAGAATTTTAACTCACCTAGGACTTAAAATTAATTAAATTTCTGGCTTATGATTTTTAATTAATTTGGACAGAAAGTTTAATTAATTGACTGAGAGGGGATTTAATTATTTTTTCAACCCTCTTTACATAAGATAAATACATTTAGACACATAAAGGGGGAATACCCATTCGTATAGACCCTCAAGTAGCTACCCAATTCTGCGATTCAATACATGATCTAGTAGACCAAGCAGCTTGTAATAAAATAATCTAGCCAATTAGCTAGGATTATTCCCAAACTACTTTTACAAAGACTCGATAGAAAATACTAGGACTTACTTAGCATCTTGATGACAAAATCCACCCTAGCTTTGGGGTGAAGCTGGAGGGGAAAACTCTGTCGATCACTTGTGTCGAGAAACACAAATGAATCAGTGAGACAAAAAACCTCCTAGGATAGAAATCATCACCAAAATACTAGGCTTACTTAGGTTGTTACATACATGGTGGTCTTACTTAGATCATTTACATCATAAATATGTATAATGGGTTTACATCATTTATAAAACTGTCGACAGATGATGAAATCTGGATGGCGTGAACACCTCGAACATGATGAGTCCCATTTGAAAAAATGGGGGTGTACTGCTATGGGGTCGTTGACACAGAGTGGTCATTAGGTATAAATTCCAAGATACAATGAGAGTCAAAGATTGGAAATCTTGGTAGAGAGAGAGAGAGAGAGAGAGATGATGTCAAGATCTCGATGAATGAGGACAATGGAGGCATTATCATGCTGTCAGAGTTGTTAGGCATCATTATAGAATCCCACTATATGATCTTGGGGATGGATTTGGGTTTGGGGAGGGGGGTGGGTGGAAGGTGGCTGTGAGGAATTCCAAAGAAACCTTGTATAAAACCTTGACTACTCAATTGAATCTTAGGTTTACTTTAATGGGCAAGGGGCACCTCCATAGCTAGTTCGTCTATCACTCTAATGATGTGTAGTTTGTGGCTTGGTCCAATAACTACAAGTTGCCCTCGTAGAAGTTAGCTGGCCACTTGGGTGGGAGGGTTGAGAGTCGAGTTCTTGGAGCTCTATCTAAAATACTTTGAAGATTTTCTGGTTACTTGTTGCTTTGGTCTGGCAGGGCAACATAAAAGTATGAGGTGATCCTCTTGGTGGTCACATGGACAGGCAAGGTGTGCAAGAATTGAAATCTATGGCTAAGTAGCTCCTTGATGAATAGGGCTAGGCATCTTTGATTGCAATCTTGGAAGAAAGTGGAAAGGGAGCTCCCACAGTCCCTTTAAAGGTTATAATAGCATCCTTTGATCTTATCATATAAGGGGCACTTGAAATTTGGGGTGCATCTTTGCATTCCACTATTGTAAGTGGCACATTTGGTAGATCTTTTCTAGCCATGAGTTATGGTGGTCGGTCTCCACCTACAGTCTATAAGAGCTTACCTAGAGCTAACCCAAAGGTTTCCTAAGCTAGTTCATCTCTTGTCTCCAAGTGTATGGGGGACAAACAATGATGCCATCCCACAACCCCATAAGGTGTTGTAGATAGAAGCCATCTTCAAGCCTAGGATTTTTGAAGGTAACCTGGATTTATAATCGGTAGATACCTCTGCGATGGCTTGATTAAGCTCTTGCCTTGTTAGAAAGAGGTGGCCTCGCTCATCTGGGTATATGAGTGGGGTAGACACTTTAGAGAATGGTCATCTACAGGGGAAGTAGAGAGGCCTTTTAGTACCATCCTTGATCATCATGAGGAATCTAGATACTATAAAGATAATATGATAATAATAATGCACTAAGAAGGTGTGGCCAAGGATTAGGTTTCCCTCACCGTTGAGAAGCTTGTGGTTCCCATGCAATTCTGTAGTTCCTCCCTCTATTCTATCTCTCTAGCAGTATCAAGAATTGAGTTGTTTGTAGTGTTCCACAGGGACACGTCCCCCAGGGTGGTGTGCAAGCACCTTTCGCACTCCACGCACCTGGGACAAGGGGACGTCTGGGGAAACTTTTTTCCACATCCCCCTTTTGGGGAGACATAAAGAGACATGGGGGGGGGGGACATTTCCCTAGTGTGGGGGAGGCGACGGCCCAAAAATGGTGCTTTTGGGTGCCTCCCCCCAGAGAGGACTAGGTGCCCCCCCCTTAATTTTGCTTGAAAACAATATTTTATGAGTGGGGAAGCATTCAACCCTAGGGTCCTCCTAATGCTATGTAACTCATGGTAATGTTAAATTCTTAAAGTAAAAGTTCTTAAATTTTTAACATTACCATGAAATTACTCAAGATGTTTGAGAGTGGTTCCAACCTCATCAAACTTCATATGGAGAAAATAGAATTTCATTTCCCATTCAAAATTCAATAGACTTAACAATTGTCAGGATTGGGGGGATTGCAATGTTTCCATTGGATTCTATCAAGTAGGAGAGTCTGGAACTAGTATTTAATCTAGAGCACCAAACCCAAAAGCACCCCTTTTGAGGGGGGACATGTCCCCCTCTATTTTGTCTAATAACCCTTCAAATTTGAAAGTAGAAAAGAAAAAAAAAGAAATATATAGACAAATATTAGAACCTAAACTAATTTGAAATCCCTAAATCACTCATTTGACTTGCCAAGCTTACTTCTACTTGGCTTACCACGTAGTACTATCTGACTTACTAGTTCATTGTTGCCTCTCCTCACACGTGACACTTCTATGCTCATTGTCCATTTTTAATTTTCAATTTTAACTTTTGAGTCTTGACTCTAGATATCAATGACCTTAGACTGTTTCTTTGACTCGTCAATCTTTACTGTTTTTGAGTTAGATTTATATCAATTTACTATTCTAGTCTTCAGAGGTTAGTGTCTGTTATAGTCTATTTTGCTTTGTACTAAATAGATTCTTGAATGATGAATGATGAATTTCAATTTTAAATCAATTTAGAATCTAGAATGATGAAAGTTGACTTTAAATTTTAAATCAATGTAGATTGTAGAATGATGAATATGGATCAATGAATTTCATTATCTAATTCAATCATGTATGGATTGTTATTTTTTGTAGCATCGAATGTGTTCTAGCCTTGAGATTTGGTAGAGAGGTTATGACACATGTATTCTCCAAAACCCATAAATCGTTTTTGGAAATTCCATTTAGAAACGACTTAATTAAAATAATTAATCACTTTTTAATATTTCCTAAGTCTAAATTTAAGAAATATGATTAATTAAAAGGTATTAATTAAGTCAGATGTGAATCTTCTAGAAAAAGACATGGATCGAGTTCTAGCTAATCTTAGCCATCGATTAAGTTTTAATCATAGCCGTTGATGTCTCAATGAGAGATTATAAGAAGAAACTCGACTGGGCTTGGAGAATACACAGGAAGAGATCGAATTCATTGGTAGATCGATTTCCTAAGTAGCAGCGCTGAGTTGCCGGAGAGAGAGCTAGTGAACTCGTTGCAGTGAGAGAGGCACAGGGATAGTAATGCTGGAGGAATATTTTCCAGATTCGGTGAGTGCACAACTGAGAGGCAGTGAGTGCCACAGAGAGGCAACGCAGAGGCCACACAGAGGCAGTGTAGTGCTTAAGAGGAGATCCACATTTTTACTGGGAGGCAGAGTTGATTCAGTGCCTGAAGCCGGAGAGAGAGTCCGGAAGCCAGGAGAGTCCAGTTTCCAGACATAAGCTGATTAGTTAGCTAGAGGGAAAGTTGTTCCTAGCTGTGGGGACGCAGTATTGCGTAGGATGACGTAGTGACTGCGCAGATGCAGTGCAAAGCATCTCATCTTGAGCCAAGGTCAGTGTCGGATCACCATTGGAAGTGAGATTTTTCTCACTAGATTCTATTGTCAGATTTTTCTCTGTATGGTTTGCTATATTTAAGCAACCATAGATTTGTACTCAGATTTACTATTGCATAATATACAAACCCTTAGTTGTTGCACCGGTTTTCCCGAATTGGGGTTTTCCAGGGACTTAGTCCAAAAAGAACAGTGTTATTTGTGTGAGTGTGCATCTATCTTTCTAGCGTTATTTTTATTCCACAATATTGTATTTGTGAAGGCTGCATCGTATTAGTTTCGATATTTAACGTAGAACACAATAAATAATTTGTTCAGTTGTTTAACAAATAGAAGAAACTTAATCAGTTGTTGCAGTAGGATTCCAATTTTTGGAATTTTCACATGGTATCAGATGGCAAATAGAAGCAAGAAGAGCTTAGTTGCAGGGAGAAAGAGGGAGAGTCGAAGCACTGCGTGAGCAGCTGCTCGAAACCCCAGGAGGCTGCGCAGTCCATTAGCCAGAAGGGCAAATTTTTGAGGAAATCTTATTTCTCTGAGTGAGTCGACAGAGAATAAAATTTCCAGATCAAAGATTGCTAGAGGCAGAGGGAGAAACACCAATTTTTCTTTGTAGAGTAGATCTTTAATTGGGACGCAGTTATTTTGCAGCAGTTTGCTAGAGCAGAATAGTGTTAGAAGGAAAGAAGAGCACACACTGAGGGAATTCTTTCCTCAGGGAATTTCTAGCCCAAAAATTCAATTTCTCACTACAGAGCAACAATAGTTTTGAGCAGATTTGTCTGCTCCAGCAGCTAGTGTGTCGAGCCTAGTAGCACCTGCATAGAGGAGAAGAGGAAGAGTGCGGCATTTTGGTAGAGATGGCATCAACAGGGCTGAGAGATCAGGATCGATTGGATGGTTTGATTAACTATGTGATCTGGAAGTCTAGGATTTCATGTCTTCTAGATGAGTATGATCTTAAGGCCTATATTTCTAACGTGGTAGCTATACCCACAGATCCAGATCAACTGAAAATCTACAAGAAGGAGATGGCGAAGGCAAAGAGATTGATTCTCGATGGGGTTCGAGATCACGTGGTGTCTCACATAGCTGGCAAAGATACTGCCAAGCAGATGTGGGATGCTCTTGCCACACTATACCAGGGATCTTCCGAGCAACAAAAGATGTATCTTGAGGAGAAGCTGAGATGTACCAGGATGCAGAAAGTGGAGCGTATAGACCCCTTCCTTACTAAACTTTAGGATGTCTGAGATCAATTGTCTGTAGTCGGGTCAGCGCCCCAACCCACAGAGTTGGTGCAGTAAGCCCTGAACAATGTTTCTAAGGAGTGTCAAGTGTTTGTCCAGAGTATCCTAGGTAGAGAAAACTTTCTAGATTGGGACAGAATGTGGGCTGATCTGTAGTAGGAGGAAATGAGGCGAGACTTGGTGAAGAACATCATTAGTGGCAGCAACAGTAGTGGGACGAAGGAAGTGAAGGAAGAGGAGAACACAACCCTCACATCAAAGGGGCAACAATAGCAGCGCAGGAGGAAGAAGGACATATCCAAGGTCAAGTGCTTTAGAGGTGGTGAACTTGGTCACTACAACACCCAATGTCCTCTCAGAAAGAAGGAAAAAGAGGAGAAGCAGGATCAACAGGCTGCATCCATAGAGATTGATAGGTTGTCCTCCAGACTGGAGGAAGAGTTTTCCATGATCACTCATATACCTCTAGGTGTGAGGTGGGGTGATTTGGTTTTGTATTCCCAGAGAGCTACATGATGGGCATGATCCTTCAGGAGTCCACCTCTTGGATCAATTCCTTGCTACGGGAGCCCATAGTAGCAGTAGCAGGATGGACCAGTGGCAATTCGTGCAATCAGATGCCAGAGTGACAAATATAGTATCTAGTAGCAGTCAGAGACTGAGCAGTGCAGAGCAGAGTAGGCAATAGTGCAGTTGGCACAATGCAGAGTCAACAACAACGCAGAGGCTTCAGTGACAGCGTAGAGACTAGCAACAATCAAGACTCGAGTGACAGATGCATCACGCTGACCACAATTGGTTCAGTTTGAAGGATATTTCTCAATTGCAGCAACAACAAATGACAAACAGTTGCAGATGTTGCAGACTTGCAGTAACAACAACAACAGAGTTGCAGTGTAGATGCAATAGTTGATAGCAGTTCAACAGGTTCAGCAACAACACAGATGCAACAGATATCAGAGTTGCGTAGTAGTTGGTGGGCAGCAGTAGCCAGACATCAACAATGCAACAGGAGATGGTGCAGAGGCAGTGTATTGCAGTTGGAGTACTAGAAGTCTTTCCTCGCTAAGAGGGAGTGTTAGTTTTTGAAGCATCAGATGTGTTCAAGCCTCGAGATTTGGCAGAAAGGTTAGGACACACGCATTCTCCAAAACCCAGAAATCATTTCTGGAAATTCCATCTAGAGACGACTTAGTTAAAATAATTAATCAATTTTTAATATTTCCTACGTCTAAACTTAGGAAATATGATTAATTAAAAGGTATTAATTAAGTCAGATGTGAATCTTCTAGAAAAAGACATGGATCGAGTTCTAGCTAATCTTAGCCATCGATTAAGTTTTAATCATGGCCGTTGATGTCTCAACAAGAGATTATAAAAAGAAACTCGATGGGGCTTGGAGAATACACAGGCAAAGATCGAATTCACTGGCAGATCGATTTCCTGAGTAGTAGCATTGAGTTGCCGGAGAGAGAGCTAGTGAGCTCGTTGCAGTGAGAGAGGGGCAGGGATAGTAAGGCCGGAGGAAGATTTTCCAGATCCGGTGAGTGCAAGCAAAGAGGCAATGAGTGCCACAGAGAGGCCGCGCAGAGGCCACGCAGAGGCATTGCAGTGCTTCAGAGGAGATCTGCATTTTTGTCGGGAGGCAGAGTTGATTCAGTGCCTGAAGCTGGAGAGAGAGTCCGAAAGCTAGGAGAGTCCAATTTCCAAACAACAACTGATCAGTTAGCGAGAGGGAAAGTTGTTCCTAGTTGTGGGGACGCAATAATGCATAGGCTGACGTAGTGACTGCGCAAAGGCAACGCAAAGCAACTCATCTTGAGCCAAGGTCATGCTGGATCATCAGTGGAAGTGAGATTTTTCTCACTAGACTCTATTGTCAGATTTTTCTCTGTATGGTTTGCTATATTTAAGAAACCATAGATTTGTACTCAGATTTACTACTGCATAATATACAAACCCTTAGTTGCTGCACCGGTTTTCCCGAATTGGGTTTTTCTAGGGACTTAGTCCAAAAATAATAGTTTTATTTGTGTGTGCGCATCTATCTTTCTAGCGTTATTTTTATTCCGCAGTATTTTATTTGTGAAGGTTGCAATGTATTAATTTCGATATTTACGGTAGAACACAATAAATAATTTGTTCAGTTATTCAACAAATAGAAGAAACTTAATCAGTTGCTGTAGTAGGATTCCAATTTGTGAAATTTTCACATGGATCATTGTATTTGTACTTACATTATTGAATATGAATTTGAATGTCATATATATATATAGAAAAATTATATACCCCAACATCCCCCCATCCCCCTTAAATTTCCCTAAGATTTGAGGGTACTCTCACACGCCCCCCCTGTGCGTCTCCCCGCACCCGCATCCCCTCGTCCCAGAGTGTTGATGGAACATTGGTTCTTTGCATTAAGGACAATGTTGTTGAAAAGTGTAACTAGGTTTGGTCTTCATAATGACATGTAAATGTGATTTTATGTAATTGATATAAAGAAAAATAAAATTATTTTGTAATGCTTGTCTCATGGGTTTCATGAGCAAGGAATTTTACTTTTAGTGATGGCTCCCATTGTGAGCCTTTAGGATTGGTCATAAAGTCAAAGAGAGTCAATGTGATGTATGAAGGACCCTTCTTGGGCATGTTACATTTTGTACAAGTCATTAGATAAGTATAAATAGCCCTCCAAGACCAAGCAAAGTCTCCTTCTAAAAGTCGGCTTCAAAGGATAATAATATATTCATAAAAGGACACCACATGTCATGTCGGCTAATTAGCACGAGCAACAACTATAAATAGGGCAACTCAGCCCTATTTCAGAGTCAATTCGATTACGGTCTGAATCTGATAAGAAGTGCGAAGGTCATCATTAAGGAGTCCTATAACCAGCGAGAAGGAAGGAAAAACAAAGTCTTTCAGCCTTGTTTTGGACTGTTTTTGGTGAAATAACCTTCACACGTGCGAAGTAAAGGGACTGTTTTCAGTGCAGAAAAAGCCAAAGTTATAACAGACCTCCAAGACAACCAAATTCAGGAAGAAGTCAAGCCTAAGGGTAGCCGAGTTGAAAGAAGAAAGTCTCCTTCTAGAGCGAAGAAGATAAAGGTTCAAAGTTGGTCCAATACATGTGCTAAGGTTTCTGTAATAGAGACAAGGGATGCAATGCTGAACCAAGGATCGAAAATCTGAAGTATAGCCGAACTACAAAGAAGACAAGTAGTTGGATCAAGTGTTGATTTGGTCATGAAAGAGAAGCAGTGAAAAGGGAACTTGTGTCTTGGTGTTGGAGTGGCAAATAGGTCAAGGGTCTTGGTATTTGTCAATTGGAATCTCTATAAGAAGAAGAATTTGTTTGGGTTTTCCTCTCAAGTAGGATAGGTTTTGGCCCTAGCTTATAGCCTATATTTTGTGCCTCGTCTCTTTATGGTTCATGCATTGCTAGCTGTTTGATGAAGAATAACACTATACTAACATAAGTAGAAGAAGATCCTAATCTAAGAAGTAAAAAGCAATCACAAGCAGTTCCTAATAGAAGAGAAATCACTTAACCTTAATGCCCTAGATTTCTCAACAAATGTATGGGGTAGTTATAGGGCAAATATCCACTTCATGCCCTGGGATTTTGGCAAGGCGGTATTTCAGTGGGTGTTTCGACCAAACATTTCCATTCCACATAGCTTGCAACTCAACTTTGTTTTATTATCACACTCACATGGTTTACCATACCCCCACATATGGTCCAATGGCTTTGCCATTTTCTAGAGCTCTGATTAAATTTTTAAGTTTTGGACCTACAACACAAAACAAATGTGGAAATTCAAAAAAGGGGTACGATGAGGTTGACTCTAAATTTATACTAATCTTGGAAAACAAAGAAAAGCAAGGAATTTTTTTTTACATACCTGGAAATATGGATATGGTATACTGGAGTAAATATCCACTTCAAAAATGATGGCAAAGAAAACTATGGATTTTCCCTTGTTTTCTTGATGAAAAATGGTCACAAGACACACACAACCCTTAGAGCTCTATCTCAGCACAAGAAAAAATGAAAACAACACTAGAAAAACCCAAACAGGTACTTTATAAGTTTATTTCACATTTTCAGCAATAGGGTGATAATTTCGGTTTGAGTCACGATAACTTCTATTGGGCAAATAGTATTGGCGAGTCTGGTTTTGGCAATAATATCACGATAATTCCGATATTATTGTGATACATGCAATTATGGAATATATGTTATTTTTTCCTTATAAACAATCTTTCCTTGCTTCTTTGGCTTGTCCATGGCCTCAAATAAATACCCCATTGCAGCTTCATTTCTATCTGCCATTTGTAATACAACAACAGGTGGTTTAGTGAATTTCAAAGGTAACGACGATGGATTTGGGTTTCTTTTGCTTTGAACATTTTTCTATCATTTCTTATACGGACATTGCAAAAAAGGTCTATATATAACAATTATGGTTTTCACTGGGCATGTATATGAGTGTGATATCGAAGCCCTAAAGGAGGTCCTTGCTCTTTCTAGCTTGATCTCGATGGATTTTTGATAGTCAGAAGGCACCAATAAATGACAGAATTTTGTTCCTACTACCTATCTAGTTAGTTAGTTGGATGAAAATGTAAATGGCATTCTTAATAGATTTTCAGGCTTGTTACCTTTTATGTGTAGACAGGTGGTTATTGCTGACATTGATTGAGTGCTTAGTTCATTTTGATCTTGAGATGCTTATGTGGTTTTGTGTTAGCTAGCAGTTTGTGATATGCTAGAGGTTGGATGGATAGTTTGGCCTTTTGATGCTTAGCAACTAGATAGCTGAAGGGTCTAGAGGTGATGAGGTTGTTCTTGTGAGATAATACTTGATGAATGAATTAGATAATCTTCTTTATTTCGCTTGCATATGAGTGATGAGAAATTGTTTCTATGTATGTGTTATCCAGTTATTTTCGTAACTGTTGTCATGTAGATACATGTGGAGAGGACTTTGTTGGCGATAATAAGCGTTTCAAGGGTCTGGGGATTGGAGGGCCTGAGGGTCCTGTATCACTTGATGATGTAAGAAGATTGCAACGGTCAAATGAGGTGATTATAATTTTTTTCTTGATGATTTTCGATTATATTTGCTCAAGTATGTTTTTTAAGCAATAATGTATGAAGTTTTTAGGTGTATGGATATTTTACCATAATAGAGTTTTTTTTTTTTAAATGCTGTTTTATAATTGGCATGCAGGATTTACGACAAAAATTGGAAGCTCATGTTTTAACAATTGAAAAGCTACACTCTGAAGCCCGTGCTACTGCTGCTCATCATGATAATGTTAGTTACATGCCAGGATCTCATTTGCATTTGTACTATGTGGAGTTCTTGAAATTTTTTTAGAAGTTGTTGGTATTTGATTTTTCAGGTAATACATCTTATGTTAACATAGCAAATATGAACAAATAACAAAAAGAAAGTATAGGCAATCAATATAGACGCTTTGTCAATGCTACAAAGACTGAGATCGGATATGTCAAGTAATTCTATAGTTGCAACTTAACATGAGAAATCTGATGTGGATTTTCGCATTCTTTTAGTTTTGCTAATACTGTACGCCATTAAATTGTTAGACTAGAGAGTTGAGACAAACACTATTCTCAACTCACCATTTACATCTATACAAATGATAATGATTTGGTTAGTTTCATGTTTTTGAAAGTGAGACATGTTTCTTGGCATTTGTCTAAATCAAAGTTATTAGAACTGGACCTGAATCGGTTGAACCGGTTGGTCTGACTAGTTTGGAGACAAAACTGGTCTGTATCGGTGCTCAAGACCGTTTTAGGCCAGTTCGATACTGAACTTGCCTTTTTTCAGTGAACCTACCAAGTTTGTATGGTGCAATATGACGTCACTAACGACTCACAAAACTCGATTGTTTTAATTTTTTTTTTCAAATCATTTTTTTTTATGAGTGGCTTACTTAATACTTATTCCTAGGGCCCTCAAAAACCAATTTAAAGAGACCTCCCCTATTTCATTCACACTATTCATTTAAGCTGCTTAGAATTTTTTAGCTGGATTTCTTGAGTGGTTTTGGAGAGATAGTTGTAGGGTTGTTTTGAAGAAGTTCTTGGGCAGATTTGGAAAGCTGGTTGAAGTGCTGAGTTGGATAGCTTTTGGGCTGATTTTCTTAGGGAGTTTTGGAGCTGCTTGAAGGAATTTTTTTCCAAATATCTTGGGCTGTTTTTGGAGGCGATTGAAGGTTTCATTTCTAGATTTTTGAGGGCTGTTAGAAAGCTGTTTTTTCTGCTGTTAGGAGCTGCCCTTCTTCTCTATATTTGGAAGGCTTATGCAGGTATGTCAAGAATGTCCTTCTCCACTGCCATCTTCAGCACATATTCACCCATACTCACCCATCCTAGCTCAACATTTCTTTTCAATTGTTATTTTTACCAGTTAAGATTCTTACACAATTATAATCAGAGAAATAATCCTCTTTAAGATGGTGAAGGAGGCAAGTTGATAGGATGCCTCCAAGGTATCAAAACTTATTTTTCTTTGTGACTGTTCATGAATTTTTCTGTGCATAAGGTGTTTGGGACAGCATGAAGTCATTAGGACTTCTCCATTGTCATGTCTTCAACTATATCATCATCATCATATGGTCCACCATGTCATCATATGGTCTCCAGCCATGTCATCATATGTCATCAAGTCCTTCATCATGTATGTCAGCAACTGTGCAATATCATATGTCACCAACCATGTGATATGTCATATAGCAGCATCCATCAATTTCTATCAAGAGAGCCCATCAAGAGAGCGTATATTTCATCAATGACAATTATTGACCAACAATCTCCCCCTTTGTCATTGATGGAAATATTTCAACACTCTCTCCCTTGGACATCAATGGCAAATGGGGTGCCCAAGTACTCCCGCTATCAAGTTGCTCCCCTGTCATGGTGCTTTTACTCTCGTCGATGTGTTCTTTTAATGTGATGCAAGAGCAATGACCGCCATTTTTTGGCGAAGATATTCAAATGCTTCTTGTGGTAGGGGTTTTGTAAAGATATCTTCAATTTGCTCCTTTGTATTTACAAATTCCAACTTGATATTCTGTTCGGCAACTTGTTCACGGAGAAAGTGGTATTTGATTGGAATATGTTTGGTCTTTGAGTGCATTACCGGATTTTTAGAAAGACTGATGGCGCTGGTGTTTTCACAATAAATGGTGATTGGTTGATTAGTCTCTATGTTGACATCTTTCAATGCTTCCTTCATCCACAATATTTGTGTACAACAATTTGCAACAACTATACATTCGGCTCAGCTGTGGAGAGAGATATAGAAGATTGTATCTTGCTGAGCCAAGATACTAAACAATCTTCCATGAATAATGCATTTCCGCTGGTACTTTTTCGATCATCTACGCTTCCAGCACAATCAACATCGGTGTAAGCTGTCACGGTAAGAGTTGTGCTTTTGAGATACCATAGACCAAAATTAGGAGTACCTTTCAAGTATCTGAGAATTCTCTTCACAGCCAACAAATGGGATTGCTTAGGAGCTGATTGAAATCTTGTCACCATTCCTACTGCTTGCATCATATTGGGTCTTGAAGATTTTAAGTATAGAAGAGCTCCAATTATTGACTTGTAAAGAGTTGCATCTATTGAGGGGGATTCATCATCTTTGCTCAATTTGCAATCTATGGTCATTGGTGTGCTCATAGGTGCACATTCTTCCATCCCATATCTGTTAAGCATGTCTTTGAGGTATTTTGCTTGAGATATGAACATTCCTGCTTTAGTTTGAGTTACTTGTAGTCCAAGGAAGTAAGATAACTCACCAATCATTGACATTTCGAACTCTTTTGACATATTTTGAGCAAATTCATGGCTCATCTCATCATCATTGCTGGCAAAAATCATATCATCAACATATACAAGAGTGACTAGTAATTTATGTTTGTCCATATTCATGTAGAGATTACTTATTGCCACTCCCTTTTTGAAGCCTTGTTGTTGTAGAGAGTGATCCAATCTTGCATACCAAGCTCTAGGAGCTTGTTTCAACCCATATAATGCCTTTTTCAACTTACATACAAAGTACTTTCCTTCTGCTAGATCAAACCCTTTAGGTTGCTCCAAGTAGTCTTCTTCCTTTAGGTCCCCATTTAGAAATGCTGATTTTACGCCCAATTGATAGACTTTGAATCCTTTTGAGCAAGCAAATGCCAAAAAAATCTTTATGGCTTCCAATTGGGCTACTAGTGCAAATGTTTCTTCAAAGTAAATTCCTTCAATTTGTGAGTATCCTTTGCAGACAAGCCTTTCCTTATTTCTGATGATTTGTCCATCCTCATTCATTTTGTTTTTAAATACCCACTTGGTTCCAATTATATTTTTATCTTTTGGACGAGGTACCAGCTCCCATGTTTCATTCTTCTTGGTGTGAAACATTTCTTCTTCCATAGCTTTTACCCAATGAGGGTCCTTACTAGCTTGAGTAAATTTTTATGGTTCTATCATGGATAGAAGTGCAATATCGTATTTTCTTGGTCTACTTGTCATCCTTCTTCGGGTTTGTATTCCATTATCTACATTGCTAATAATCTGTTCTTCTGGATGGTGTTTTTGAGAAATTTCACCTTTGAAGGAGTTTGAGATGGCTCCTTTTGATTTTCTTGATCTTTTTCTTCCTTTACTGAATTCTTCAAAAAATGAATCTTCTTTATGGACTTCAATTTCTTTTTCTGGAAGTGCTTCGTCAATCTTTACATCAATGCTTTCTACTACCTTTCGAAGTTGATTATTGTAGCATTTGTAAGCTTTGCTCCTTGTAGAATATCCAAGAAATATTCCTTCATCAACTCGAGAAGCAAATTTTCTTGGTGAGTCATCATTGATCTTCATAAAACATTTGCTTCCAAAAATTCCAAAATATTTTACTGAAGCAGGTTTTCCTTTCCATAATTCATATGGAGTTTTGTCATTATTTGGTCTTAGTTGAGTTCTATTCAAGGTTTATACCGTTGTCTTGACGGCTTCTCTCCAAAACTTGGCCTGCAAATCAACATTTAATAGCATTGTTCTTGCCATTTCTTGAACAATTCTATTTCTTCTTTCCACTACATTTTGTTTAGGAGTTCTAGCAACAAAGAATTCTCTCTTGATTCCATGCACTTTGCAAAATTCATCGAATTCCTTTGAAGTGAATTCTCCTCCTCTATTTGAGTTTTTATTCTTTTTCATTTTCTATAAGGACTTTGAAATTCTTGAAACATTCAAAAACTTCGGATTTGAATTTTATAAAGAATACCCATATCATTTTAGTACAGTCATCCACAAATAGAGCAAAGTACCTTTTGCCTTGTAGAGTTGGAGTTCTGGTTGGTCCACATAAATCTGCATGTATGATCTCCAAAGGTTTTGATGTTGAGAACTCCTTAGTCTTGAAGCAGATTCTAGTTTGCTTTCCATGTTGACATGGGAACACATAACTTGTTTTGGCTTGATAATTTTTGGAATGTCCCTTACTGCATTTGTTTTGCTGATATTAACCAAGTTATCAAAGTTTAGATGCCCCAATTGTTTGTGCCATAACTAACTTTCATCTGCTCGACTCATATAGCATTTATCTTCTTGAATCTTACTCAAAATATATACGTTGTCTGATATTCTTACTCTTTTTGCCACAAGTTCTCATGAAGAGGATTTCCTTTTCTCACAATCTTTAGTACTGAAGGCAACAATATTTCCTTGGTCACAAATTTGGCTAACACTTAAAAGATTGTGTTTGAGCGCTTCCACCAGTGGTGCAACAGTTCCTTTTCCAGCAATTTTAGCAGATCCACTTCCAAAAGATACATTTCCATCCTTAGTGTTTAACGAGATAAACTTCTTTGGTCACCTGTCACGTGTCTTGAATGTCCACTATCCACAAACCATTGGTTTTCATCACTATGTGCACATAAAGCTAGTCCACATTTATCAATAGTGGGTTCTTGTAAATTTTTGTAGATGTTCTATGCTTGGAGCAACTTTACTTCTTTCACAGCAATCATACAAATAGTTAAGTAAAATGCAGATAGAACATATAAGTGGACCTTATAGAAGACAAATCAGAAACAGGAAAAATGTGTGTATTCGTTTTCGTTAGCCAACAGATGCTTCAACCAAAGAAAGTCTCCTTTGGTCACCAAAATTTCAAAGACAGCTTCCAAGAACAACTCTCCACCAAAGAGATGAGTCAACCCAAGTCAACTCTCAGGTGTCAACGCCGTCCCGGTGTCAACGCAAGAAGCTAAAAGTCAACGCAAGCAAAGAAACGGTCAACCCTTTGACCTCATTTTGCATGTAGGGCACGTCTTCATAAATCGAACCCACAAGTTTTCACTTGTTTGGACTGCCGTTGACCAAAGTCAACGCTGGTCAAAGTTTCTGCGAAACCCTAGCAGCAGAAAATCCGTACTTCAGCTCAGCCGTACAATTTGTCCTCTTCGTCCTTCACACGTGTGGCTGAAACTTGTCTTTAGGTAGCTCGTACTATTTGATGAGAAGAGAAGATGATGAGTTGTGTTGATGATGAAATGTTCTTCAACTTTTCCTGTATTTATATCAATCATGAGGGTGTGTGACACATCTGTTGGGCATGCGAGCCTACATTACAAAACTGGCCGACCTTGCACATATAATTTATTAAAAATAATAAATTCAAAATATAAGTTCTGCTCATCGGATTAAGACATTTTATATGGATTTTACACCTCTCAGAAAGAGGAATCCAACAAAAATATTAACCTCTTAATCTGAGCATCTTAATATGGAGTTTGGACCTAGTTGTCCAAATTTAACACTCCCTCTCAACTAGGGAGAACTCCATCTATTAGTGCAATCAACATCGTGCGTCATCCCGCCGAAACTTGCTTTGCTGGCTTCTTTATTTCAGAACAGAAGTGGGTCAGTCACAAGGACATCATCCCCCGACTGACATAATCAGTCCAGAGGTCCCAGACCTCACAAATCTTGATCCCAGATCAAGTGGTTGGACCGTGTTATCCTAGATAGAGAGTACGGCAATCTCTGATGCGTCCATCAGTCTTTGCTAATAGTCTCTAACTTTTCCACACCTCATTGGCCAAATGAGAGGTACTTCCCATGAGCCCTGAACTCAATGGGTAGGATGCATACGGGGCACAGAAAATGAGAGGTGAACTAACTCAAAATCACAACGGTGGGGTCCAAGCACACCACCAAGGTTGGCAAGCCTAGCCTTGTGGTTGCCCATAGCTCCAAGAAGCTCTCCCCAAAGCCCCCCAGAGCTCCCAGAGCTCATCGTCCAACAGGACCCACATCATAGGGTCTTTCCACGACACCAAGACTCTCACGGAAGGTTAGGAACTTGACCTTCCCCAGGGGCTTAGTGAGAATATCCGCGACCTCCTCATCAGTTCCTATATGATCGAGCCTTACGGCGCCTCGCTGTACCATATCCCGGATAAAGTGGTACCTGATATCAATATGCTTGGATCGGTCGTGGAACACAGGATTCTCAGTCATACGAATCCCACTCTGATTATCACAGAGTATCACAGTGGTATCTAGCACATGTCCAAACAGCTCACTAAAGAGCTTCCGCAACTAAACTGCTTCACAACAGGCCATACTAGCAGCAATGTATTCGGCCTCCGCGGTGCTCAAAGCCACCGACTTCTGCTTCCTGCTCATCCATGAGATCGAAGCAGAACCAAGATTGAAGCAACATCCAGATGTGCTTTTACGATCCACCACACTGCCAGCCCAATCGGCATCAGTATATCCACGGAGTATCACACTCCCGGCAGTGTATCTCAGCCCATGGTTTATCGTGCCTCGAAGATATCTCAAAAGATTCTTGGCACCAACCCAGTGAAAATGATGAGGCTCAACCATCTGTTGACTCAAAGTGTTCACTGCAAAACATATGTCCGGACGGGTGTTCACTAAGAACATCAAAGCTCCTATGAGTTGACGATACTCAGTGGGATTGGCCAAGATAGGCCCAGCAGCGCTGCCACTCAACTTCTTAAAGTTGAGTTCCATCGGTGTCGACACGGACTTACAGTCCACCATTCCAAATCTTTCCAGAAGCTTCACAATGTATTTTCCTTGAGAAAGGAAAATCTCTCCGGGTCTCTACCAGACCTCCAGGCCTAGGAAGTAGTGCATCAGTCCTAGGTCCTTCATCTCGAACTCAACAGCGAGCTCCCTCTTACATTGATGAATGAGAGGGTTAGCACCTGTCAGGAAGAGGTCGTCCACATACAGCACTAGAATGAGAGGCTTCCCCTGCACAACCTTGAAGTAAAGGTTCGGATCAGCATTACTTCGAGTGAAGCCCAACTTCATCAAGTAACTATCCATCCTCTCGTACCAAGCTCTGGGTGCTTGTTTTAACCCATAGAGGGCTTTCTTCAACCTGCAGACATGAGTGTCTCGATCCTGAACTTCAAATCCCAGAGGTTGTTCCACATACACCTCTTCCTTTATTGCACCATGCAGAAAAGCGGTCTTGACATCCATCCGATGAAGACTCCATCCTTGCGTAGCAGCAAGGGCTATGATTGATCGAATGGTGGTATATCGTGCCACAGGTGCAAATATGTCATCATAGTCAATTCCTTCCCTTTGAGAGAAGCCACGGGCAACAAACCTTGCCTTGAACTTTTCAGCACTCCCATCAGATCCATGTTTGATCTTGTAGAGCCATTTTGCGGCACAATGCATTTGTCCTTAGGTCCTTTAACCACATCCCAGACATCATTCTTCATTATGGACTCATATTCCTACACCATAGTACCTTCCAAACTTGGAGGTTTATAATTTCCTCAAAAGATCCAGGTTCAGAATGTACAATAGTACTCATGGCAGCTAGATACCCTTGGTATCTACACGGCTTCTTGCTTTCTCGGAATGTCCCCCTTGGGGCAGCATGACCCTCAGCATCTTCGAGGGTGTCCCCGAGCCATGATGGTCTCTTTCCCAGTGAAGGAGATGGATCAATAGGGTCCATTGGTCCTTCAATGGTCTCTTTCCCAATGAAGGAGATGGATCAATAGGGTCCATTGGTCCTTCAATATCAGGCATTGTCTCATCCTGCGGTTCTTCTTGATTTCCAGGCCTTTCTTCATGATTTTCTTCAGATCTTGGAAGATCTACTACTTTCTTCAGGGAAGCATCTTCGTCAAAAGTGACATCATGGCATATCTCTACTTCCCTTTGACCGGGTACATAGACTCTATAGGCCTTAGAGGTTTCGCTGTAGCCCACAAACATTCCTTTCTTCCCAGAAGCATCCAGCTTACTTCTCTTTTCTTTTGGCACATGAAAATAAATAGGACATCCAAAAATTCTAAAATGTGAGACATCAGGTTTCTTACCAGTGAAAACCTCTTCGGGAGTTTTGGAGTCCAGAGCGGAATGAGGGCATCGGTTTTGAATGTACACAGCAGTATTTGCAGCTTCTCCCCACAGAAACTTCGGTAGACCCTGGTCACATAGCATGGCACGGGCGGCTTCCACAATAGTCCTATTCTTGCGTTCAGCAACACCATTCTGCTCAGGAGTATATGCAGTGGTAGTCTCCCTCTTAATGCCAGCTTCTCTGCAAAAGTCTTTGAACTCATTTGACTCATATTCAGTGCCATTGTCGGTCCTCAAAATCTTGATCTTCTTTTCGGTCATATTTTCCACAAAGGCTTTGAAGGTACGGAACCACATGAAAGCCTCATCCTTCTTCTTCAAGAAGTATATCCAGGGTTTGCGAGAGAAGTCATCAGTAAATGTCATGTAGTAAGAACATCCCCCCAGGGATGTCACGAGCAACATACCAGATAGATCAGAATGGACCAGTTGCAATATATCGGATGTCTTTGTGACACTTGAGGGGAAAGGTCCCCTTGTATGTTTTCCTTCAGCACAGCCCTTACATACACCTTCATGATTATTTCCAAAGTCAGGCATCCCTGTCACCACCTTCCTAGCTTCGGGAAGGGCCTTGTAATGAAGGTGTCCAAATCTTCAGTGCCATAGTTCGATTTGACGGATAGTATCACAAGTCATAGCTCCCAACGGACTCCCTCCAACCTGGTAGAGTGTACCAACTCTAAAACCAATTGAGATAGCTTCCTTGAAGCTCTCCTTTCACATGAGCACCTTTCCATCAGAGAAAGTTACATTGAATCCTTTGTCTTCCATGGCAGATACAGACACAAGGTTCTTCTTCAATTTAGGTACATAGAGTAGATCTTGCAAACGTAGGACTTGTCCTTGAGACAAGTGGAGGGTCACAGTCCCTGTCCCTTTCACGGGATATGTGGCATTATCCCCAAGGATAATTTCTAGATTAGTATCCCTTTCAACCATGTCAGAAAGTGCTTCCTTGAATCCGGTGATGTGTCATGAGGCACCACTATCGATTAGCCAGACATCCATAGTGTCGGGCGGAGATGCAGCTGAGAGAGCAGATACAAGAATATACTCATTTCTTTTATCAACAACATTAGACTCCTCATACCTGGTATTTCTAGACCTTTTAGAAGGTTGATTGTTTCCACCAAAGTGAGCCTTCCTCTTTCCTTTGGATCTGTCATTTCTACGATTCCCATTCCTTCGGTTGTTATTGTTATCATCACTATCGGGAGAATCCTTCTTGAAAGGGCATTCTCTAGCATAGTGACCAGGCCTATGGCAAGTGAAACACTTGCCCTTCTTTTCTTGAGCCTTCGTTCTTCCTTTGTCCTTAGGACCACCAGAGTTCTTCTTTCGAGAATGAGCACCATAGGCAGCATTTCTGTCATTATCCAATTCCTTCATCCTTGTTTCTTCTTGCATACATCTAGACAGAAGCTCATCAAAGTTAGGAATGGTATTATTATTGAGAATGGTAGTTGTGAATACTTGCCATTCATATGGGAGTCCTCCAAGTGTGGTGAGAACCATCTCACGATCAGCTATTGTCTCCATAATAGCCAGCAGATTGTTCCTTGTTTCGGTCAATTTCAGAAAGTAAGTTTGAACAGACTCATCCCGGCCCTTCTTCATATTCTTCAACTTATTCTTGAGGAATAGCACTTAGTTCACATTGTTTACTTTGAACATAAGGATCAATTGATCATACATCTCCTTGGATGTGCCTAGTTCAGATATATAGGCAACCAGACTCTTATGTATGGATTCCCTGATCATCAGCTTTGCTTTGATCTCTCCTTTCTTATACTTGTTTCTAACAGCAGCGGTAGCATTGGATGGAGGTTCTTGAATTTTACCCAGCACATGATCCAAGAGATCATGGTCTTCCAATTTGAGATCTAATATCATCTTCTAGGCATGGAAGTCATCCCTTCCAGTCAGCTTGTCATTCTCCTTGAATTCAAGACTTGTGGAACCCATTTCTTCCGGTGGTGATTGCTAAAGATAGAGTTTGTCTTCACCTCAGCTCTGATACCATGTAAATTTTTTGTAGATGTTCTATGCTTGGAGCAACTTTACTTTTCTTACATCAATCACACAAATAGTTAAGTAAAATGCAGATAGAACATATAAGTGGATCTTATAGAAGACAAACCAGAAACAGAAAATTTTGGTGGTGCGTTACGGCGGTCAACAGGATGCTTCAACCAGCAAAGTCTCCTTGGTCAGCCAACCCAGAATGTGTCACAACAGTCCTCCAATCAGCAAACGAGTCAACCCAAGTCAACTCCAAAATGTCAATGCTGTCCAGAAAAGTCAACGCAGGGCAGCAAGCTAAAAGTCAACGCAACAGCAGATTGGTCAACCCTTTGACCTCGATTTCTGTGCCAAACAGTACGGCCTTCCAAAATCGAACTTCTCACCAAATTTCAGCCCATTCGGACCATGCGTTGACCAAAGTCAACGCTGGTCAAACTTTCTGAAAAACCCTAACTGCAGAAATTCGTCCTTCAGCTCAGCCGTACAGATTTGTCCTTCTTCTCCTTATTATATATGGATTTTACACCTCTCCGAAAGAGGAATCCAACAAAAATATTAGCCTCTTAATCTGAGCATCATAACATGGAGTTTGGACCTAGTTGTCCAAATTTAGCAAATTGTAATAAGTGATGCTAGTAATGATGAGATTTCAATCAGTATTGAGTCTATAACATGCCTAGGTAGCTTGGGACCTTGCCAACAAGTGAGTATTACTCTGAGAGTTTTTTTTCACTCGGTTATTTATTATCTCCCTATCAGGGCTTAATAATTAATTGATTTTTTTCCTCCAATTTTACCCCAAAGCCGGAGTACGGCTTGATGGTGAGGCCTTGTGTGAGTCCTAGTGTCTAGAGTCAATGTATATTACCATACTAGATCACACAAAAAATTTCATGGAATTTGGTTAGGTCTAGGCATTTATTTTTTAAATTTTTAGATTTCCCGCAGGCAAAAATTGCAATAAAAATTGTAATTGGTTGTAATAAGTGTTGTCTAGAGAAGTTGTATGGGGTATGAGTAATCAAAATTACACCTCTCACCCTCAACTTTTTACTATGACACACTTTGAGGGGTTAATAATGTGTCTTGGACCCTCAAAACCCACATTTCCTAAGTTTAGTGGAAATTGTGGCAATTAATTAGGCTAGAATTAAATAAAATAGAGAGAAATAAATTATACCATGTGACAAATGACGTGGAAATGACTTGAAAATTATCCTCAGTCAAAGAGTTAATTCACCATTATTTTATCAAAATTGAATTTCCCAGAGATAAAACAGTAGTTACACACAAGGAAAATTGAATTTATTAAAGGCAATTGGGCATCAAAGGAATATTCTACAGGATTAGTTGATTGAAGACCACGTGGGGACCTCTTCTCACGAGTTATTGGGAGTGCAACAACACTCAACACTTCACTAAAAGGATTTACGCTTTTCCTTGGGCCTAGACTGCGCAGTCACACAGAGGAAACACACAGTTCTCAGGGGCCTACGCAAAAGTTCACCGGGATCATCTATAGGTAAGGTTTCAGTTGGCTCGAGTTTGTAGTGGTGGACTTGTTGTAGCACGGGACTTCGCTTCGCTCATGGATGAGTTCACTGGATCATATTGGGAATTTGATTTTGCTCTAGGTGTTTCAGTCTTCTCCACATCGAACTTGGCTTATTTTTCCTTGGGGATTTGATTCAAGTTTAGTTCTCACATGCATTCTTCCTTGGGAATTGTTCCCAATTCTCTATATAGTGGAGCCATGGGCTCTTGTATTGTATCATGTTATGAGCTATTGGGCTTGAGGAAACTCTACCATTTTGTACTTGCATATTAATAAAATCAAGACTTTGGGGTTACGAAGCGGATGTTATTTTGATGTTATGAGGTGATTCCTTTCCATGTTTGTGCTTATTTTGTTTGCATTTCCTAATATGTTTGATCTATGTTAATTCATATTTGGCATATAACGTGGATTGGTGCATGCAAGCTATCTTGCATGTGTCATTGTTTTAGAGCATTATCTTAGAAGTAATCTTGCTAAGACATTTTAGGTGGAATGCTTAGTTTATCTTGTTTCATTTTGATGTTCTAATCCTCTTGCTAGTTAACATTTGATTTCAAGTGTGTAGGGAAGATCCATTTTTACATTGTGTGCAACAATTCCATCTGGGCGTGGGAAACGTCTCAAATAGACTAACTCATTCCTAGACTTGCAACGATCTAAGACTCATTTTCTCCAACTTCAAGGTTTGCATCCAACGAGAACCAAAAGGGAGTGTCCTTTTCCTCTAAGCTACTTGATCATCAAATTTAAATTTAAAATCCAAAATATTTCCTTTGTAGAGCGTTTTTAAATTCATATTTGCTACCTCAAGAACGTTTTCTAGACTAGACAAGAATGGGGGTTTACTCCCATTCATGAAACTGAATGTCTGTAGCTATCCCCAATGGGAAATAGACAGTAATACACAGCAATACAAGCATACAACTATATAGGAAAAATGCCGGAAATAGAATATAGAGCAAGTACACATAAAAATACCAGAAATGCTAAGCCATTTTATTAGTCTGAGAATATATATGGGTACAATAGATAATCAGAATAAGTGCACCTATCCTTGCACAAGGCAAGTGAAGAACCCTCGCAGAACAGGAAATGGCTACTATAGAGACTGCGTCCCAGCTGCTGGAGGAATCTGACGTAAAATGCTGTTGCTGCAATGAACTGGAACTAGGGGCTGATCCCCTCACCGGAATGAGCTGAAAATCGGTATACCGCCTGTACTCTCTGCTCCGGACAAAACCCAGAAACCATGAAACAAATGGACCACCTCCGAAAAACACCCCAGAAGCCCTCCTCAAGGAAAACGTTGTCCCTCTAGGCCCAGCGCAGATGCCAAAATAAGAATGCTGAGAAAGAGCCACCAATCCCTCTGCAAACTCTCCAACTGAAAGAGACAATCCCTCCAAGCTGAAATACACTGAATCTCCCACGAAAATCCCCACAACTGAGCTGCTCAAACCCCAACTGCGTCCTCCCTCTAAGACTGCGCAGTCACCCAATGAAGCTCAGCTCCTCTGCAAAACGTCCAACCAAATCACCTACAAATCAACTGCTAAAGACTGAAGGAATACCTTGCCCGAGCAGGCACTCGAAGTCCCCCAGGGCCAAGGGCGAGATCTTCGACCGGAGACACTCAGTCGCACTAAACAGTGCTGCAGACCGACTAAACAGCCAGCGTGCTCAAGTAGACAGAAGTCTAGCTCAAAATATCATCAACATATCAATAATGCCAAATGGAGTGACTCTCCCACCTTTTATAGTGCTAGCTCCCCTCAAAACCCTAACTGCGTCCCTTCTCTCCACGTGCTCCTCCTATGCCTGCGCAGTTGCTTCTAGAGCCTACGTGAGGCCTCTCTCATACGAAGTGTGGACCCCCAAGGCTTTCCTTTAAGTCACAACGTTGCTCCTACTAGGAAGCACTTTATTTTATTAAAGTGAGTTGACCCCTCTTTCTCACTTTTATTTATTAATTAACTATAGGCGGCAAAACTATACAAAAATGAAATATTCCAATTAGCGGTGCTAATTAGGAATATTACGGTGTCTTTGTATAATAGTTTGTATATATATTGTTTATTTAGAAACTCTGCGTTTGATTTTCTTGCAGCCCATAAGCTTGAGCACGGGCAACAAGGGCTTGAAAGAGGAGATGGCGGAAAACTATTGATCCTCTTTGCATGCAAAGCCTTCCATTACCTTAAGAAATAG